>SNQJ01S0141652.1:66364-79047 GCA_010110895.2 Picea sitchensis | reverse complement strand
GCATGTGAGTTAACCTGACTCTCCCAACCTTCGAAATCCCGACAGGAGCCTAGCGCGTGCTAGCCCCTCTATTCTCCTTCACCGATGTGACCCTTCGTTATGACCATGGGACAATCTTCCGAGCGCATCGCAATTTCGCATATCGGGAACTCCCGATGGGATCCACCTCCATTCTCCCGAGGCCCAAACTCCCGATGCTTAAGGTCTGATGGCCCAGATCCTCCCTCGATCCAACAACTCATATCAAATCGCGCTCACTCCCGACTCCCGAAATGTCAATATTTCGGAGCACCAAATCAACGGCTTGCGCTCCTCTGGATCTGATGACCACTATCAAGTCGCGAACTCAGATTTTGCGAGTTCCTAGAACTCTTACTTCCAATTTCCTGAGTTGTGAACTCTTGACAAAACCAGATCTATGATTCAACTCCCTCCTCCGATCAATAACTGTGATCTAATCGCAATTTCGCGAGTCGTGAGTTCTTATAACTCTACCTTTGACTTCTCTTAGTCACGAGTCAACGAAACGTTGATCTCTCGCCACGTGACCCCCTTGATGGATGGTTTCAATGATTTTGGGATTTCATAACCCCGCTCCTCCTGTGTACTTTCAAAGCGTATCGTTAGTGCACTTTACCTTGATCGAGCGACTATGATTATTTTGCACTCAGATCGAACGACTGAGATATTTCCCCCCTCTGCGCTTGCTCCTCGTTGTCTGGACGCTGATCAAATGGTCCAGATCTTTCCCCCTGAGCTTACGCTTTCTTCAGACTTAGAAGATTTTTGAAGGATTCAAAGGCTTCGACCTTTGTCCTTCCTGCGAGTCCGTTTCTTGGATCTCGTCCACACTTATGAAAAGCGTTATCCCTCTTAAGTTTGGTCTCGTGAAGACTTCGAATTCCCATGGACTCCTTGCATTTCAGGGATTTCGATAACTTAGATTCAAAGGATTTCTCGAAGAGAAATTCCTCTCGCCCTCATGGCATTCTCCTTTTCTAGTTCTTCGACTTCTTACAAAGTCCCTTCGACACTTAGTCAAATCTTTGATCTGTGCACTCCTTGCACCAGATCTTCACGCAAGGTTTGAATGCTTGCAGATGACTATGCATGCCTTGCACCAATCTCTTTGCACTCCTTACAAAGGGAAAGTTTCGTGCTATCTCTTCTGAGCTTCAGAATTGAAACAGATCTCGTTAACGCACTCCTTGCATTCTGTGTGCACACCTTGCACCACTTTCAATAGGGAGAAACAATTGAAAATTATCCTAACATTCACAGTTCCATCTACTCATAATGAAATTCATTCATTCATTCATGAAAACATAATAACATGGAATTGCAAGTAATGTCCACATTATGCATTGGGTCAATTTTCCTCTGTTATATTCAAACTTGAAAATGGCTACGACTGAAATCCAAAACAAAATCTGAAAACTCATAAATCTCCTACTAACTTGCAACTAGCCTCATTTGGGTGTACATAACCTCTATTTATCTCAGAGGGTTCTTATGGTCCCCCCCTGACTACTTTTCTACATCAAAACCTAACCTATGATTATCTTAGTCCAGTCGCATTCCAAAGCCGGAGTGGAAACTCCCACTTCCCCTGAGATCGCTGAAGCGTGCCTCAAAAGATTTTTTCGGCGCTGAGTTAAGGCGTACTTCAAAATATCTGCTGCAACTGCCAGCGTTGAGATTCCGTACAGACTCCTAGACGCTGATAGGTCCTGCTTGCGTGCTTGCCAATGATGCCCCTGCATCAGTAAATCTAATGTTAACGAAACTAATGAAAATATAATGAAACAAACATGGGAGAATAGGAAATTGGAGTAGGAAGGAAGACAAGTTTTACAGTTAGGATGAAGTGAGGAAAACCATAGATGAGTTTGGGGAAAGAGTGGTCGACCATAGTGGGTATGGACGATAACTTGTCGAAGCTGGTAGTTATGTTGAGAACAAGGTTGGTATGCCTGTGAGTGATTTATGGTGAGAAATTACCCAAAGAGCATTTGGAAAATGTTGTGTGAGCACTCATGTTGTAGTTGGATTTCCTAGATCCTCCAATAAAGAGCCTTGAAGGGGATGGAGATTGTCTGAGGGATTGCGGTGCCGAGAAGGAATTCTCATCCCTTGGGTTGTGCATAATGATGGAAAAGAGACCTAGTCTTGACCCAAAATTTTGCTTTGGGCTCAACTATGATTGTCACTTTCATTCCTTCACAAGTTGGCATGAGGGTTGTTATTAACAACCTTTTATGCTCTAATTCCAGTCAAAGATAGTAGTAGGGGTCATAGTCATCATGGCCCTTACCCATTAAAGAGTATCAATGAGCTTCTTTCATAGGTTTTTTCTTTTCTGAGAACCATAGTAACTTATCAGACACTAGAAGAGTATCGGGCAACCATTCAAGTCACTTTGTATCATTTCAAGTTAGTTACAGGGTGTCAGATTCAATTGGGTCAGTGCCTCTAGTATAAATTTGAGGGATAGTAGGGACAAGTAGATTTCATATTCATGATTTTCCCTAACCTACTATCATCTATTGGACAACCATATAATGGTCATTGATACCCTTATGTCAATCAACACCTTGACGACACCTAAGCAGACTCATCGTAGCCTTGCCCGATTTATCACAGAGCCATGTTATTTTTCCCCTATGGAAGGCCCTCCCACAATTATTTGGGAGTTTTGAAACCATCCAATATCATAATTCCCCATGTCAAGACTGCTTAGTTCAAATTTCATCAACTGAGGACTCAGGTTGCAAAAATTTCAACATTGACCCCATTCACTTGTCATTAGGCGAGTCCCGTGAGGACATGGTCCTCCACATGAAATAAAATGAAATCTGTTAATTATGTGGAAAGTACACTGATTTCATTCTATACGGACTAGGATAAGATTTTCAATGAGCTATCATGAACCTGATTCCAAGTTTGTATGACTAGTCTAGGAAGGGCGCAACTTTCACATCGCCTAAAGTGCCAAAATTCACAGGTGTGATTTCCTGGTTAGTTTATGTTTAGATATTTGACTTGAAAGGAAAACGAGGCCTAAAGTTTATGTAGGACAATGCGATACCTTTCTAACGATATATCTTATGCCTAGTTTCGACTCCTGGTTGGTAAGAACGAGCGTTCGCAAATTCATGACTAATTTCACAGGCTAGATTGGTAAGAATGGTTCAAGGTTAAAATTTTGTTGTTGACAACCTCCAATTCAGAAAATCAAGGATTGCATGTTATAGTAAACATAGAGACCTTTCTAATGATCCCTCATTTTCCTCGACTGGACATTGTATGATGATGTTGCACCTTTCACAAGATTGGGCAGTTGTGTGGGCCCCACAAGCAAATCAAGGTTTTAGACTGCATATGTTCATGGACAAAATTGAGGCTTGGGTAGCATTGGATTGAATTATTGATGGCATATTCTCGATAGGCTCATCGAGACCTTTCCAATGACATGCTTTGCGCCCAATTCCAACTTCGTCTCATATGGCAACAATTTCAACCTCAACCAAGGAGGTCAAAGGTCAAAAGTCAAAGTCAAACTTTGACTTGACATGTTTTTCAAGAAAATATATTAAAAAAATAAGAAAAAATTGGGGAAAAACAAGAGGGTGCCATGTGGCCCTTTCATGCATAATTTGGGAAATTAAAAAATTATGAAAAATGTAAAATACAAAAATCCTCCCCCCTTCTCTCTCAGGTCATTTGACAGTTTGGCTGAAGGAGGGGGAGGTCACTTTGCAACTCCAGCTTCCATGGAAGCAGGGGGTTTCAAGCAGCCAAGAGGTAACAGTTCCAAACATCAACCATCCACACCATAGGAACATGTACTGGCCCATTCACCTACTATGTTTTTGTTGCTCATCAAATGATTGTGTGTTGGTTCAGATTTCGTTTTGGTCTTGTTTATGTTCAAACCCTTAATTGTTGGTTCAATGTATTGTTGGCTCAAATTTTTAATTGGATGAGTTGTTGGTTCATATTTTAGTTGTTGGTTTCAATGTTTTGTTTGTTGGTTCAAGCTTTCCCAGTGTTCTCTGAGTGAAATTAGCAAGGGAGAGGGGATTCAAACCCCTCTTAGGCACCAGGCCCAAGCCTCTTGGACTCCCTTAAACATTTGAAGTTCCTCTATTTTCTACAATGAACAGACCCATGATTGCCAAAATGGAGGCAAATGAACCCTGACCTCCTCCCCTTTTTCCCACCTAGAAAGCCTAAAAGGTTCATAAAAGGGAAAAATTGAAGGGGAGGGGGTCAAGTGGTCATATGTTGTGGTCACATGGCTATATGTCTTAGCTCCAGGGACCAGTTCGAGGTCATATGTCATATGGTTGGACATGGGAGGGTTATTATAGTTTGATAAGATTATATATATAGTTTTTATTTTTATTTTTATTTATTATTATTATTATTATTATTATTTTTTAATTATATATATATATATACACACACACACACACACACACACACATTAAATTTTTCATTAAACTACATAATAAATAATTAAATCAAATAATATTTAAATTTTCAATTTTGAAACTATATTATAAAATTTTAAATTACCCCACCAAGGTCAGTGGGATTTTTAATTATGTATCTCCCTCATCTAGAGGCAGATTTTCGCCCATAAATAGTCAAACTGATCAGGGTGAAGTGTAGAATGCAATCATGGCATTCTCTTTCAAAAAATCAACCCAGATTTTAAGTGAATCCTTCTAGAGTGACACAGACTCTAATTGGATTGGGAGGCATGTGCCATAAGGAGGCCTAATTGGAGGCCTCTGGGGCCAAATTTTTGGAATCTGAAAGAGACCAGTTGAGCTACATGTATGTAGTCCTGTAGTAGCCCATTAATTATGGTGCCCAATCCATAGATCAGATTTGATTTCAAAATTTTCCCTGAGTAACCCACCAACCAACACTTTTCTTTGAACCTTTCTGGGGCCATATCTCACTCAACTGGAGCCTGATTTGCACCAAACAAAAGGAAACCAAAAGATGGTGAATAGAGCTACAACACAATGGCATAAAAAACATATTTTTGGTTGTTTGGTATGAGGGAAAAACCTTCCAAGTTTCAAGCCCAGGGGGTCCCTTAACCAAATCATGCCTATATTAAAGGCATGCTTCATTAGCTCACAGGGACACTTAAAGGCAACAAGGGGATGATAAAAACATGTTTTAAAAGTTTCTTGACAACATGCATTTCCATAATTTCAACGACCAAATCAAAGACCACCCACCCTCTAAAGAAACCCCAAATTTTCCCCAAGTCATGGGCCTTCATCCCGGTGAATCTGGTAACCATTGATGGCTTGGGACAACATGAGCTCACCTCTTTTGCAGATGCAAAACATGGCAGCAACAAAGGTGCCATTGGGATGACACAAATCCCAAGGAAAGTGATGAGGTGACACCTCAATTTTGTCATTCTCCCAAATAACATTTTGTAAAAAGTTTGACTTCAATGTTTTACCTTTTTGGATTTAAATATTGTAAATAAAAGTATCAAATCAGATTTGATTTGATTTATTTTTTGGATAACGATAAAGACCTTTAGGTTTGTTCCACTTGTTACTTTTCCAAAAGTGACAAGTGTCTTATGACCTAACCCTAGCCTTCACCTCTCCTTTATAAATAAGAGAAAGGTTTTGTACAAAGGAGGCTTGTTGAATAAAGCATCAAAGATTTGCTCAATTTTCTCCAAATAGTCTTAGTGTTTATTTGTACTTGTTCTCATCGGTTGTTGGATTTGTTTTCTTGTTGATTAAGGGTTGAGGGGTAGTAGTAAATGATTGTTATGTTAGCTATATCCAAGAGGGATTGGTTAACTAGGTGTTTGTTATTGCTTCCTTGAGTTTAACTTGCATGTTTTCATTTATTTACAATTGTGCTTAACTTGTCTAATGTGTTTTTGTGCAGATTTCCTGGTAGGGTCTAAGTATTCAACCTTAGTTAGTGTTTAGGAGGTCTAGGGGTCCCTTAGGACAATCCTCAAAGCCTCTTATCTTTGTTGGTTATTGTTATTTGTTTTTGTATCGATTCATCATTCTTTTTAGTTTAAATTTTCTACCACTTATATTGTTGTCCTAAATAGGAAAATTGACCAATATGGTCAATTTACCCTTCCAGGACAACCATCTTAGTTGGTCCTTACATAATTATAATTTATAATTTCTGCTTTATTTGGTTCAGTTTTATAACTTGAAAAACATTAAAATTTCATTGCTTGCTTGTTAGGATATAATCAGTTACCTATTTTGCTTCCTTTAAGCGGTCAGGAACCAACCAAAGTCCCGTTGGAGGTAAAGGGGCCAACATGGAAGCAAACAAAAACATCAGGACATGCTTGTAAAATTCGCTCCCCACTCTGATTTTCACATTTGTTTTCATTTCATTCAGTCTCACAACATTGCACATGTTTCATAATTATTATACCTTGTTGTTGTGAAGAAATTTCTTATTAGTTTTTATGTAATTTTTTTGTTCATAAACAAATTTGAAATTTTCCTTTTGTACCTCATCGTTCAGTTAATCGTATTAGATAGATTCAATTCCCTAAATAAGGAATAAATTGAGGCTCTCATGGATATGGTGCTTATGCGGCTCGCAAAGAGTTTCAATCCATTCCTTTGGGTTGAATAGTGTAGGTGTATAGTTTACCTTTGATTAAATATTCAAGTACCACACCACCCGAGATGAAGAAAATAGGCACATAACCTTGTGATTGGGTGATGGTTGGGTCCCCCTGCCATCATACCTACTGTGGTTAACGTCAAGTTTAATAGGGAGGGTGAACTAGTCTTCACTTACATTGTTTATACTCTTTATTTCTTACTTTCAGCTTACTGCCTCTAAAGGGGCCATTCATAAAACAACAATAAAAAACACAAAAAAACATACAAAACTGGAAAACAAAAGCAGGGGTCCGCCCCACAAAACACAAGAAAAACCAAAACACTTTATTTATCTATCTATTATACTTATACTTATACATATTTATATCTTATATAAGTTAGACAGATTTCAATTTTGTTGACCAAGAGACACGCTTGTGAAAGCAAGTTGTGATTTAACCACGCTGATGGCTTGGTCTTTCATTCGATGCAATTTCAATTTATAGATTACTAAGAGTCAAAGCCAATGATTCTTCATCTGGAGCCCCCCAAAATATCTCTTCTTAGTATCAATTGAGTGATTTTGATTGCGCTTGTAAACCACATGGTTAAGGAGTTGATTAGCTCAACTTGCATTGGAATGCTACTCTACTTGGGGAAGCTTAGCCAAAACTACCTCGAGGGGGTCCTGAGCCTCTTCCTTTGCACATGTATCCTTCTTCCATCCAAGCGACTTTAAGAGCCCGAAAGTGCTAGTGTCGAGAAGGGGCTAATCCATGGTTCTCTAAACTGCATGGGGCACGCTTCATTCTAGCCACACGATATACCTAAGCTCACTCTTTTTATACTAAGAGGAACAATTATGGGATAATAGGTGTTTTCCTGATCGGGAGGACCTTTAAAATTGCATGGTAGTCATTGTTTGTGTTTAAACAACCTAAAAAACACAATTAAATACATGCTTAAAGTCTCACCTTTCATCATTCCACATCATACCTCAATGAATTTTAGTTTGCAGGTAGTTATATCTCTCTTTTCATAGTTGTTATAACTTGTTAAAAGGTTGTTGTTTAATTTCCAGATCCATTTTTAGGCTTTGAAAAGTCTCGGGACCACTTTCCGGGCAATTCCAGGTAATACCAGGCAATTCAGGGCTTGTTCCCCCACATTACAAGTCCTGAACAACTTGTTGTTCATAACTTATAGCCACCTAAAAGGGTTTGGCTATAGCTTTTAAAGGCATTTTGACTCTTGCTTTTTTGATAATTTTGCATAAGTAGTTCACTGGGCCATTGTTCAGAACCCCGGGGATTAGTTTTCGACCTTTTTCCAAGACTTTAAAGGAGAAAAAAACTTGATATTTTCTTTTATTAGTTTGTTGTCCTAAAAATCAACAAGCTTATTTTTGTCCCCTTGTTTATAATTTTTACCCCCGAGGCCATTTTGGCCATCTCGGAAGCCAAGGGAGGACAATACCCAAGGTGGGTGGTCCTAAGAAAGACTTTTTGTAAATCTTTCACCTCTCATTTCCCCACTTTTTCACTGCCTCAGAGACAAGACCATATGAGGTGTGAGTGATCTCTGCCTCATGTTGACTGAAGAACAAACACGACTTCCATGGTAGGATAGATTGGATCCGTCCTAACGAACAAATTTTTCTTATAACACCTAAATGGTTAGAATTGTTGTAGGAGTCATGTCATTGTGTTTTTAGTGGGTATTTGAGTTGTTATAGTGGTTGTAGACACACAGCAGAGCTCGTCGGTCCTTACTCGACTCATAAGCTCCAACTCAAGGGGTGGCTTATTGAGAATTGGTGCAAAAGGCCTAAGGTTGGGTGGAATGTCCTTTGTCTACAACCAATTGTGTAAAACGTTTTGAAATATAATTGTTTTGATCATTGTGTTATTTACTATTTAATGTTTTGAATAAATGTTGCGCCTACGTATTTTATTTGTATGAATGATGTTGTGCATGTGTAATTGTTTGTGTTCATGTTTTTGGATCAATTTAGTAGTAACATGACCTAGTAAGGAAGTGTATATTTTCGCATTTGAATTTATATGTTAGTTGATTTAGTAGTAACATGACCTAGTAAGGGAGTTGGGTATGTTACAATCCCCCTCCCTTGCACACTCGAAGTTTGTAAAACCCGCCATTTAAAAAAATGGCTTGATGGTGCACACTAAGCATGTCACAACATCGATATGCCTATATATGTATGCACACTTGTGCATCAGGATACAAGCACATCATGTTAGGGTTCGCGACAAGCAAAACACCTTCTACCAGAGGTTTTTACGTAACCTCCTTGAAATTTTTATCCCTTCTCTGTTTATAGCAAAGGTTGTTATTGGAGGCTGCTGACTAGAGGTTTTTGCTAAGATTTTTTTTCTAGTGCGCATGTGAGTTACATATGCACCAGTGTGCAAATAAAAGATAACGCCTCGATGCTTAAATGTTGAAAAGCACAATCATAAGTTATAATAAAAATAACAAGCATTGATCAAAGCGCACTGGTGCCATTGAATCTTACGACCCGATGTGTATCACTATCATCAGGACCATCGTGGTAGGGTAAATAAAGTAAAAATTACCATACTAATTTTTATTGTTACACTTCAGCCCATGCTTCCAAACTCTAAAGCAAGCACCGGTGCTCACTCTCCTTCCAAAGACGCCTTGTTTCCAGTGCTCTACAATGAGTTGCATCACTCCACTTGTAGATTCCTCATATTTCCAAATTTTGAAAATTACCACGAATTTTCATTGTCTCTCAATGGTGGAACCATGTCTCCTCGAGACCTAAGATTCCAGGTAAATTGTTTATCACCTTCCTATTTGCATTTTCATCTAATTAAATTTTTTAATTTAGATTGAAATTTGCCCCTTTGTTCAATTTTTTTCCAATTACACATGGTGCACCTGAACACTTTGGCTCACCCCGACGTAGTGTGTCATGTGCTAAATTCATAATAAGAACTACCTTCGGTGCATCTAATCTAACCATACACATCGATGTTTTTTACGGAAGAGCGTCGCGATAAATTAAAAAAACAAAACAAAGTGCCATGTATTTTGTGACGCCCCTTAACTGGTGTGTCATTTGTGATGCCTTGCACTTGATGCATTATAAAGGATAAGGCCTGCTAAACAACATGTCGATGCTCTTCGAACATTGGAGCACTAGTGCATTCCTTTTAATTAAGCATGCCGCTACGTTTATGACTCATAAAATTTAACGTAACGGTACAACGATTTTAACCAAATTCACCAGTGCTATTAAGAGAACCACACCAAGACAAATATTGACCAACTTGGTGCAGGGGGGTGTCTAATTGGATGCCCCTATTGGTGATTTATGATTGATAGTGCACCGCTAAACAAAACATCAGTGGTCCAATAACACGGTAGCACTGGTGTGTTCATAGTAACACATCACACCACTTAAGTTGCAATAAAACAATTTAACTTAGCAGTGCCCATAGGTTCAAAAAATGCATCGATATAGTAAATAACACGACACTGGGATGAATATTTCATAATATATCAGTGTGATGCGTCTTATGGGATGCACCGCTAAAACACGTGGCACTACGACAATAAACAAGAAGCATCAGTGCGTAAGCACTAATAGTATGCACTAGTGTTGTTAAAGGAAAATCACCGCGATAAGTTTTAAAAAATAAACAAAGCGGTGCATCTTTTGCAAGGTACCATTCCTAGTGCATTTTGAAAGACAACACACTGCTAAACAACATTCAAGTGCTTTGGTAGAACGGGCGCAGTGATACTTTCAATTTAACAAAGTGCACCAGTAAGTTTGCGTGCCATAAATTTTAGCGTAGCAATGTGTCCTTGTTAACCAAATGCACTGGTGTTGTTAAAAGAACCACATCGGGAAAAATATTGAATGACTTGGCATGTCGGGGCATCTAAGTTGATGACCCATTACCAATTGTCTGCACAACCCAACACACTGCAAAACACAATTCTGGTTCTCCAATAAAACAATAACACCAATGCATTCATATTAACACATCAGTCCGTTTAATTTGCAATAAAACAATTTAACCTAGCGGTACCTTTAGGTACACCAAATGCATCGGTGTTGCAAAGAGCACGACATCGAGTTGAATATTTCACAATTTAATAGCGCGATGCATCTTATGGGACGCATCGGTAAAATACATGCCAGTGCGATAAGAAACATGGTGCTCTAGTGTGTGACAGTAACAACATCGCATGGTGGTGGTGTTTGTTTGATATAGTGCACTGCTTCCAGTGCGTAGTGATCCAAGAGGGTCCAGAACACTAAAAAGTTAATCTTCTCAAATGATAATGAAAATGACTTCATCGTGTAGAGATCGACAAGAGCTTTCCAACGATGCATAAGTTGCCTCAAATGGACGTTGTATGAGGAAGTTATGGCTTTTCAAAGTTTTGGCAAAACATGGCAAAAACCAAAAATAAGGGTGCCACATGGCAGGCCCACAAGCTACCACGCGTCCATCCGTACAACTGAAAGGGCACATGGTAACATCAACATGTTGACGTGGCAAAATGAGAGTCTGCCATGTGCCACTCAGTTTTGGAATTTTCAGCACCCAATTGGACTAGTAAAAAGTTGTCACGTTTCATCCGTACAGATGATGTGGCATTCGTACGATCCACGTGGCACCACTCAAAGGGTGACATGTGGCAGGTCGTACAATGATGTGGCATGTGACAGGGGGCATTACCATGATGACATGGCACTGACAGGTGGCAACTAATGCACACAGGTTAATTGTGTGTTGACGTGGCGTTGACTGTACAATAGGTGGGCGAGTAAGAGAATGACACGTGAACTAATAGAATGGTGTCACGTGGCACTGCGAATTTCCCAATATGGCCTTATCCAAAAATTTGTTGGGTCGAATGGAATAGAATCCGAGACCTTCGATGAATCAAGTGAATGACTTAACTAACTCGGCTAAGAACATTGTTGAATATTCCATTGGACAGATTAATATTTAAGTTTGTATTTAATGAAATATGCCAAAAGGGGAGGCTGTGGGGCTTGAACCCATAACCTCGACCCTATATACCCACCAAAAAATTAACACAAGTGCTTTGACCAATGCACTAATGGGTTAAGGCTTATAATGGCATGGGACATTAGTAATTTTGTTATGGGATGTAACCATAAGTCTGACGGGAGTGAGATCCGATCCCTTGATTTCTACTATATAAAGACCACAAATTTTCCATTGCACTATACAATGGTACATATATGCCAAGAACTCAGTTTGGGTTCATTTTGAAATAGATTTTCGTGCCAAATATTCTTTTGCATCGTTTTGTGTGCAAGAGTTTATGCTCATGAGATTTTGAGCTTTAGGGCTCTTTGAGAGAAGTATAGGGTGTTTATACTCATTTTTCTCATTTTTTTAAGAGGAATTCAGTGGCGATCTTTTTTTATGGGGTTGAGCAACATATTTGAAGGTCATCGTAAAAACAAAAGTGGATTCATTATTGTATTAGACATTTGAGCATTAATTGAGCGGTCTCGCGATTTGAAGCCAACCCGAACACATAGCCTAAGATGGGTGAACTTCGTTAACAACTTGTGTAATGTGCCTTATTCTTGTTGTCTCTAGTCCTCTATATTTTGGCATTCTTATTTTCACAAGTTATCTATTAGTTAATCAAATTTATGGATAAGTAAGCGTTTTCACATGATATTTTGCAAATAGTCATAACGATCTTAATTTCACGAATCTAGTCGGATGTTAGTGTCTGCTTAAGAACTATTTTGACATCTAAGAAACATTTTGACAACGCGGTGCATCTTATGGGATGCACTGGTAAAATACATGGCGGTGCGACAAGAAACGTGGTGCACTAGTGTGTGACAGTAACAACATCGCATGGTGGTGTCGTTTGTCTGTTATAGTGCACCGCTTCCGGTGCGTAGTTATTGCTTTATGCACACTGATTATTTTCTACATTTTGTTGCAGACAAAAAATAGTTTTAGCCTTTGTTAAATATAAGTTATTTATATA
>SNQJ01S0141652.1:41545-66354 GCA_010110895.2 Picea sitchensis | reverse complement strand
AGTAACACGATGTATTTAATATGTTCACACATTATACCAGACATTTATTAGAAACATTAATTTTTTTCCCAATAATAAACACACAACCAACCACTTTGTAAAACAAATGTTGAATTAAGCAATACATTTACATTATTTCCATTGAAAATGCAAAAATCCAAATACTCAATCATCTTTTTCTTATGCCCCAAGGGGTGTCTACATAAAATGGGTTATGGAAGATGGCATGTTACGATTGGTAGGGTAAAGAAACTATCTATTTTCATCAAACATCTGCTTGCGACATATTTCACCTGATAAGAGCTTGCAAAATTTTGGGACAACTGGAATATCTTGCACATCCGAACTCGATCTTGAATCTTGATCCTACAAAATTCAATGAATAATTATTCAACTGCACCTCCATACATAACATAAATTCAATGAAATAAATGAATTATAAATAAAATCTAGACTTACTGCAATTGGCGGGGGAGAACTTGAAGGACTTGCAATGATATCGAATGAGCTGGAATATGAAGAATTGGCCATTTGATATTATAATTTTATTATTATTATTATTATTATTTTTTTCCTGCATTTGAGCCAAAACCATCATTTTGGGAAGAACATTATAACTTCAAATAGAATTTTGAATGACTTTTAAGAGTTAACGGTGCCCCTAATTATATTATGAGGAGTCGGTGCATATCCATACAACAATCACACAGATGCATTGAGTTATGATAAGCATCGAAGAGTGGCCTTTGTTACAGCCTCCACAAATCAAAACATCCTTAAATTTTAAATGTGGAGGTTTGCATTTGCATTTGCATTTTTTTAATTAAATTGTTTTTCGGTGCATTATTACTTATAAACTACACTGACTAACAAAGCTACAAAAAAATTAACTCGTTCTTTTATATGCGGTTGTTTACATTTGCATTTTATTTGTCAGAGTGTTTTCTGTATAAATCCCACTAGTGTGTTTATCAATGTAATGTGCATCAATGTGTTTATTAATGTATAGCGCACCAGAAAAAGTAAGTTACAAAAAAACAAACAACGCGCGTGTTTATCATCAATATGATGGAATATAAAATGAAACAATGAGTGAAAATTTCGGTTTTCTAAATGTATGTGTTTATAAATGAAAACCCTATTCATTCTTTCATTCTTTTTCCAAATTTTAAAGGGGAGATTTATGGAAGAGAGATTTACCAACAAAGTCTTCAGAGTGGGTGGATGTTTTTGAAAACCCAAATTTGAAAGGGATCACTGTAGGTCGCATACGAATCTGCAGAGAAGAAATTTCAGGTATTTGATTTCATTCTATTGATCATATTAATCTTCCCCCCATTTAAGCAATTTTCAGTGCATTCCCAAAAAAATAAAATGTTTTCATAGTTACCTTCGGTATTGGAAGCCCTAATTTCCTTATTGTTTCTCTTGATTTCCCTCTCTATATTTCATAATGTTTTTTTTTAAGTAATACATTTTTATAGAATTTGTTTACTTATGTATGGGGCGTTTAGTATCCATTGCAATGGGACCATTGATTGCATTAGATTCCAAACCAACCTGTTGCTTTTTTTTTTCAAAAACACCTTCACAATTCATGGTGCGCACTATACCGGTTTAGAGTACTGGTGCTCATATTCATGTCACACACATTGCTGAATTTAAAATAAAATTTATATTTTTTGAAAAATGCCTTCGTTGTTAGCGGTGCACATTTTACACACAAAGAGCACATATACGTATTATCAGATAAAAAACATCACTTAATTTAAAATGGAAGTAATATTGTTTTTTATATGGAAACTGTCATGTTTTAAATTTGTTCATGGGTCGACGACGCATAGTTAACAATACTTATGCACTGGTGCATTTATTAATTTATAAAACACCGCGTGGATATAACAGTTTGTAAAACATATTTGATTTCGTAAGCGCACTGCTATCATATACTTGTGCACATACATATGTGTAATGCATCAGTGTATACTTATTTACTATATGCACATGTGCATACTTATTTACTTTACACACCGGTATTTTCTATTGTAAAAAACATAATTTTTATATCTAATGATTCCTAACTTTTCTTTTTTCAGGAAGATTATGAACATTCCAAGGGACAAACAAGAGGAAAACCAATACATTCCCATAGGGATGTCCAAAAAAGTGTATAGGGAGATGGTAAAAGAAATGAACATAATTGCATCGCAGGAGGAGCCATCCCAACAACAATGCACATTAGAGATATGTAATCATTGATTTATTCTTTTATGTACTTTGAATTTAATTATCACATGAAATACTATTTTTCAATTGTTTTGTTTTGTTGCAGAAAAGAAAAATGGAACCCATTCAACACATAAGACATGACAACGAGTACGAAAAGGATTGATCCTAAATTTTGTGAGTATTTACGTTTTTAGCCTTACTTAAAATTTCATATTTGTTGTCATCTTTGTATTCAAATAATTAGTTTACACTCATCCATGGATGTCTTCTAATAGGTGCTAACATACAAAGAAGAGCCAACCGAAGAATTGATCGACGTTGTGTTAAGTATTGATTGTGAGTATATGTTCAGGTATCAAGGTTTAATTGAACAATTTGTAAGCAACTATGTTGTTTAACTTCCCTCATTTTTTAATTAACAAAACAACAAAAAACCTTTATATTTATTGTATCGACTGTGCTTTGTCAACAAAGCATGAAACAAACTATGGAGTGCAACCAACATAAGAGATTTTGAGAGATGACATGCATCATGGCTTCGAAAGAATGTGTATTGTTTATGAAACACTCACTGCTATGGGACAATTTTTATTTATGAAATCATGCATATTCTACTATATATATATATATATATATATATATATATATGTGGGTATTCTTATTACACTTTATTACTATGTTTGTAGATGGAACATGAAGAGGATGAACTTAAAAAACAAGTCGACCGATCAAGAAAACATTAGGTTAAATAATCAAAGTACAATATCACCTAGAAGTGATGAAGAAATGAGGCATGCACGTAGCGCGAGCGATGGAAGTAGTTCAAGTGATGAATGACAATCAATATAATTGCATGTCACTGCAAGTTGTATGCTTTCGAATATTTGTTTGTGAAAATTAGGGATTTTGTTTAATGTACTCGACATATTTTCCCAATTGCATGAGGACATGTTACCAATAAGTGTAATAATTACATATTGGTTGTATCTTGATTATTTTTTTTGTAAATAAAAGTGGAACTTTATATTAATACCAACTGAAAGCTTGCAAAACCTGCTGCATACCAACATTCACAAAAATGCTAGCAACAGTAGGTGGAACTGTTGGTGACCTTTTTACATTGCCTTTCATGGTTTTCCCCAAAATACATTGCGTGACCAAGCACCCGCCCCCACACGACCTCGGGTTGTGACTGCACTCCTGTGCCAAAGGCGCGTCGCTATTTCGTGAGTCGGGACTTTGCGCACCCGACTCTNTTTTTACATTGCCTTTCATGGTTTTCCCCAAAATACATTGCGTGACCAAGCACCCGCCCCCACACGACCTCGGGTTGTGACTGCACTCCTGTGCCAAAGGCGCGTCGCTATTTCGTGAGTCGGGACTTTGCGCACCCGACTCTCCTCCCTTCGAACTTCTGGTTCCCGAAATTCCGAAAGGTGTCTAGCGCATGCTAGCCCCTCCCTTATCCTCCATCCATATGGCCCTTCGCAATGACTTGGGGCCAACTCTTCCGAGCACGTCAAGATTTTGCAATTTGGGAGTTCCCAATGCGAGTCACCACTGCCTTCACGTCCCCCGAGAAGCCAATCCTTCAGATATGAAGGCTCAGATCCTTCCTCGATCAACGATCCAGACTAAGTCGGGGTTTCGCATAATGCGACTTTCGGGTAGTTTGTTCCTTCACACTCCCGATTCCCAAAATGCCGAAAATCTCCTGGAGGCTCAACGGTCCAGATCGCTTCCTAATCCACGACTGTGATCTTTTCACGATTTCCTGTATTGCGAGTTCTTGCAAGTCTTTCCTTTGACTGCTTCAAGTCACGAGTCAACGAAATACTGATGGTTTCCAGGCTTACCTCTCCGATGGACGGTCCTGATGATGTCAGGACTTTGCATATCGGGAGTTCAGAATGCAGTCTCCTATGCTTGTCCAAACCTGAAACTCCCGACATGATCTCTGCCATGTGTTTTCTAACGATGGATGGACCCGATGATGTCGCGACTTTGGGCAATAGATTCCTCCATGCTCAGGACTCCCGAAAGACAATGTCCCAAAATTTTCTCTCATCAGAGAAGTGGGCCTCAATCGATGGTTTCGAGCACCTGTAGGATCAACGATCCAAATTCTCCCACACTTTTCATGACTTCTTGTATCGCAAATTCTCGACATTGGGAAACGACTGCCACCATGCTCTGGACTCCCGAAAATCTCTGTTAGTTGTTTATCATCTGTGTTGTCACTTACGATCACCTTCTCTCCTGATCTTCTAATCATTTCTAACTTATAAGAATTACTTAGTGATCAAGGATGACACCTCAGTTGGGCTGGGGCCATCCAACTGGGCAAGCTCCTCACATTGGATCCAAAGGGACGAGCTTTGTGACTGCCTGGAATCATGAAGAATAATCTGCTGCATAGAGTCAACCCTGACATTGGCTAGTCTGTCCATGACTTTGTTAGCTCTCCTCTGAATGTGTAAAGGGGTTAGAGTTAGAGAGGGTCTGAGAAGAGCCTAGAAGCTATAGAGAGGGCCAAGGAGGTGCCAACTGGGTGTGATTTTCCCTAGATCTCGGCCATTCAGAATTTTTGTTGCCAAGTCTATTATGATTTTGGAGTCTCCTTCAATGATCAGAGATGTGAGGTTTTGATCTAGTGCCATTTTCACTCCTTTGATGAGACCCCAAATTTCTGCTGAATTGTTGGTGTTGCATCCGAGATTTTCTACAATGAGGCTATGAATTTGACCCAGGCTGTTTCTTATGACCGCTCCATAACCTGAGTGGTCTGGATTGCCTTTTGATGCACCATCAAAGTTGACTTTATGGAAGCTTGGAGGGGGGGAATCCACTTGGAGGGGCTGAGGGATGTTGAAGATAAGGGGGGCTACTGAGGAAGGGTGGAGTGTGAAAACGAGAATCCCCAAGAGTTAAGGAGCAGGATCTCACTTGGATCACTGGGGAAGTCTTCCTGAGTCCATAAATGAAGCTGAAGAGTTTCCTGGAGATGCGAGAGGATTGAGTTCCCGAGGAGGGAGGGAGGAGAGGGCTAGGAGTGAAAGATTCCTCTGTTCCTCTCTTTCCATAGTTGCCAAACTATGAAACCTGGTAAGAGTTACCATGTTCTGTTCATGATAGGACTTTTAAAGGAGCTGGAGCCCCACTCCCTGATTGTTCTTGAGATGCTATTTTTAACTCTTTTGGTTCTTATCATGAGCTGAGTGGGTTGGTTCCATATGTTCTCACTAAATGGGCAGTTGTTTAGGAGGTGATCCATGGTTTTTGCTTGGAGATGGCAGAGATGGAAAATCGAGGGACCATTGAAACCTCATTTTTGTAGATTGTCCTAGGTTAAGATATTGTTCTGAAGGAGAAGCAAGAGGAATGTAGAGATTTTGGGCCATAGTTTTGATTTCCATATTGTTGTCCAGATGCTATCTTTTTGAAGATTTTGGAATTGCTCCTATAGGGCATAGCCCTCTTTGAGAGTGAAGCTACCGTGAGGTGTGTATCCCCATCTGAGAATGTATGGGTCTGTGCTTTTTCGGAGTCACCTTTGGGATGTTGCTTGATTCCAGTGCTGCAGATCACATTCCAAAGCAACTTGGAGCTCCTGATGGGTTGATTTCCAGCTTCGCCAGGGGGACTTATTAGGAGTATCAGTCCACAAATCTGTAACTTTGAGAGTGGTGAGATCTTGTATGTGATTAGCATAGGATTGTAGAGTTCCTTCCAATTGAAGGGGTGGCAATTGCTGCCAGGAATATGTCCTGAATAGGGCATTCTAGCCATTGCAGATTTCCCAGAAAGCATGTTCCTGAATGAGTGGCCTATTTTTCTAGGTTGCATTCCAGATGTTGGAGCCTTGAATTTTCTCCCTTATCCTTATAAGATGGCTTTGATGCGTATTTGGGGTGTATTTGCATTTCCAGAGTTTGGCCCAGATCTCTGTTAGATTTTTGAGCCATTTCCACCAAATTATTGCTCCCATGGTGCTGTTTAATTTTCCAGGGTCCCAAAGGCCCACTCCACCTGAATATTTAGGCTTTCATACCTTGTCCGAGCTGACTAGGGCCCATTTTTTATCTGGATTGTGTCCATGCCAGAGAAAGTTTCTGTGCAGATTTCTTATTTTCTTTATGACCGAAAGGGGGTAGCCAGAGCTTAGAAGAGGTAAGCAGGGATGGATTGAAGGAATGAATTTAAGAGAATGATTCTGGCTAGAAGGTTGAGGGATCGAAAGGTCCAAGTGCTGAGCCGATTGGAAATGGAGAGTAGGAGAGAGTCCCAGAAGATGTTTCTGGCTGCCGAATTAGAAAGAGGGAGTCCCAGATAGCGCAAGGGAATAATGCAGACAAGGGTATTCAGAAGTTGAGAAAGGTGTTGTTGGATTGCTATAGGAGTGTTAAAGAAGAAGAGTTGTGATTTGGCAAGATTGAAGGTGGTTCCAGAGGCTTCACTGAAGTCAGTTAGGATGGAACTTAGTTTATTTGCTTCTTGCATAGTGGGGGTGTTCATTAGAAACGTGTCATCGAAAAATTGGCTGTGAGAGGCTCCTGGTTGTAACCCATGAAGAGGGAGGCCTTGGAGGGAGCCATTTTGAATTGAGGCCTTGATATAGCATCCTATGCCCTCAACCATAATGACAAATAGGAAAGGGGAGAGAGGGTTTCCTTGTTGTATTCCTCTTGTGGGGGAGAGGGGTTGAGAAGGGACTTCATTGAAGAGGATTGAGAAAAGGGTTGAGGAAATGAGGTTCATTATCCAAGAGATCCAATCCTTGTTGAAACCGAAAGCTGAAAGAAGAGCTTTCATGTACTGCCAGCTTAATTTGTCAAAAGCTTTTGAGAGGTCAAGTTTTAGAAGCATACCTGGAGTGCGGGTGGTTTTGAGGGAGTGAATGATTTCATGGACAAGAATGACGCTGTCCATGATTTGACTTCAACATAACCTGATTGCTCCTTGTAAATGATGAAGAGGAGTATGGGCTTGAGTCTTAGAGATATGACCTTGGAGATGATTTTATAGATGACATTGCAGAGTGCTATGGGTCTAAAATTCGTTGGGTTTGTTACTCTTTCTTCTTTGGGAATTAGGGTGAGGAAAGTGGCATTTAATGCTGGGAGGACTTTGCCCAAGGAATGATATTCCTCAACTAACTTCCACACCTCTTCTTGGAGCATTGGTGAACATTAGTGGAAGAAGTTTGTGGTGAATCCATTCGGTCCCGGAGCCTTGCCTGTGGGTAACTCATTAATATCCTGATCCACTTATGCTTGCATAATTGGTGTCATGAGAGCCTCGTGCGCTCACAGGTGATAATAGAATTTTGGGTCACCAGCTCAGTGTGAGGAGTGGTCCACCATCCCGGTTATGAGATAGGATATCCTTGTAGAAATCTGACAGCTCGTGCAAAATTTCCTGGTGATTTAATAAGGTGTTTCCTTGAGGGTCCTCCATCTTATTATTAAATGGTTGATTAGGCATGCATGGATCATGAATTAGGTGGAAACATTTGGAAAGATTTTTGTCTCCACATGATTTCTTTCTGATTGTGTCTTTCTTCTAGTTTCCCTTTGAGTTCACTCTCCTCCTTCTACTGAGTGATTGTGTGTCGAGTGAAATGCCTCTAAGATCTGGTTTTTGTTCTAGCGGTTTCCTCTCTCACGGAAGATTTTTTCCAAAGACTTATTTGTTCCATTTACACACTAGTTGTTTAAATTATTTTGAGCTTTCTTTAGAGCCAAATAAATTTTATTCCCAGTTTTTAGTTATTGCTCCACCCGGTGATGGGCAAACCAAAATTTTCAAATCTGAAGGGTTTTAGCTTGGGGGTGGTGATAGTGTCTACCCATTGCTTCATCGGCATTGATAGAACTTTGTTTTAGAAGGATGTTGACAGGTGGGGCGATTGGGAATGATCTGGTGGTCCAGTGCTTAGGTACCATTGTTTTCTCTATGTATACGGTCCGAGGTTCCACATGAGTTCACGGAATTTTTGTATTGTTCGAGCGTTCCCCCCCTCTTTTTCCTCTAGTGTGAGAATCATATTGAAGTCCCTATAATCCATCGTTTTCCCTCAACTAGAGAGCCTAAGTAGGCCAGGATTTGAAGAAAGAGGTCTTTCACACAGGCTGATTTTCGATCCATAAGAATTTGTAATCATTCCCTCCTTGTCCGAACCAATGGATCTGTAGTGCGTTGTGATGGTACTTGGAGTGGAAAAGCCTTGATCTAGGATGACTATGGTAGGATTCCATAGGATGGCTAGCCCTCCTGAAGCCCCTTTGGAGTCTGTTTGGTAGGAGCCTAAGTTTCACTTAACTTATATTTTGAGGATGTCTTCTATAGTTTGCCCTGCAATTTTTGTCTCTTGTATCAGGAGTATTACATGGTCTTCCTTTTTGATGCATTTTTGGAGAATGTTTTGCTTGGATACCAGCTAGACCTTTGATATTCCATGTGAGGATCTTCATAGTTAACAATTTGGTGGGTGGGAGAAGGAGCTCTCGGAGAGCCTTTGAATCTGTCCCGAGTTGATCATATAGTTTCCCATCTCCTTTATTAACTATTGAGTCGATTTTCTGCCTCGTCGCTTGTTTTCTTTTGAATGTTTTCTTGGATCTTGGTTTGGGTCTATGTTGATCCCCAGCCTAGATGTAGCTCTTGTTGATGAGTCTAGAAATACCTTATGGACCTTCATGAGCTGGTCTTCTAGTAATTTTTGTAGGTCCTTCTTGTTGAGTGCCTCTTCTAGCTTGTCTAGGTCGATTTCTACTAGGTCCTGCTCATCCATTTCCATGGCTGTATCTTCCTCTCTTAGGTTCTTTTCACGGGCCCGGGTGAATGCAGTGGAGTCTTCTTGAGTTCTTTGGGCTGATATGCCTTTTTGTCGGTTGATCTTCCTTGTGTTTGTTGAGATCTTCCCTCACAATCTTGTGGGGATTTTTCACCTCTTCTGTCTCTGGAAGGCAATTAAGGGCCTCAAATGAGTTGTTTTACGGTTCTTTTTAGTTGGCTATTTGTGGGCTTCTTCTGTGCTTGTCTTCTTCGGTTTTGAACCTGGGTGAAACCTTCCTAGGTTTTCCTTCAACTTCCTTCTGGGGGGGAATTTAAAGGGAAATCTGGAAAAGCTGCCCATGTTCGCATTTTCGACATCTGAGAAGGGAATATGTTCATAGTCAAGAGTTTGGGCCCATTCCTCATCTTAGTATTCTAAGGTGACTATGCCTGGTAGAGCTTTGGAAATGTTCATATAGACACATATCCTTGCATAAGAGGTGTATTTTCTCATTTTTGTGGCTTCAGATGATGACTTATATTTACCGGTGTTTCCTATACCCATTAGTATTTCCTCTAGCCATAACTCCTGTGGCAAGGAATAGAGTCGTATCCAGACTGGAGCGCAGGTGAGGTCCTCTTTTTTCGGGGTTGAATTTTTCTGTCCAGAATCTTAGAAATAGGTCCGCTGAGTTGTAAAAATATGGGCCGTTGTTGAATATTTTGTCCTTGTCTTCTAGTTTGTAGAATATTACTGTAAAAAAATATTTGGAGCTCAGCCGGAGCTCATAGTCTCCCTTGGGGTTCCACCGTGCCTTGATCCAGTGAGCTAGGTCCTTTGAGACGAGACCACAGGAACTTTCCTATGGTGGTCTCTCATGAACTATGTATGCTCTCCTATGTTGGTGGTTTTGATAACATATCTGGGTGCAACCAGGGCTTGGGGGATGCATTTTTCGGGAATCTAGGCTCGAGCTTCTTTTGGATGCAAGGAATCAACCTCCATATTCGGTTCTCTACTAACATCCATTTCTTCTTGCAAATATTGGTCTTGTAGGTGCAAAGGCGGCTCAAAGGACGGACACTGTGCTCGGGATTTCCTTAGATCGTTTTCTACGATGTTACGATAAGAGGATCTTTACCCCTCATACATTCCCATTCTTAGTGGTCAGTATGGTAGAAGGCGATCCTTGAGAAGAGTCGAAGGTGGTCTATCTTGGTAGTGTGAGGAGTATGTAGAAAACCCTAAAAGTTGGATATCTCGAGATCACCAGAACCCTTGACAAGTTACTGACTAAGTATTTTCAGGTTGGTTGTATTTTGATTATTGTAGACCTTTATGTTGTCTCGACATGATGACGTGTCTCTTATTCATATATAATAAAGCGAGTTTCTTATTTTATTGCATTGTCAAATGTTGCAAAATGTTGCATTGTTGATTAATTAATATGTGGATGGTTGTTGTTACAAATAGCAGAGAGGTGTAATCCGTTGGATATTACATTAATGCAATCATTATATCAAATGCAATAACAAAAAAAAGGACAATTATTATAGTATTTGATTTTGAGAGGATTAATTGAAAATTTGTAAAAATACAATTAATTAAAATATATACATCGATGCACTTTATTCTTATGAACTCACAAAATGTTGCATGCCATAATATAGAAATTAGTGCGTGTCAAGGGTTTATACACATCAGTGCCTATTAATTATATTGAAGCTTTGGTGCCAAATATTGAGAAAACACATTCTTCCTTAAACGATATAACGTGCAATTATATTTATCATTTCAACATTTACGGTGCACATGTTTATAACACGCACCAGTGCTCTAAATATAATATAAACAACGATTCTTTTAATATAATATATGCATCAATGCATTTAATACAATATATGCACATGTGCTTAGTAACAAATAATAGAGACGACATCTCATATTGAATATTCAAAATTTCACCACCCTTGAGTTACTTACAAAGTAATATATACACACGCAGGGACTACCACAGATTATCTGACAGGGGCATACATAACGTAAAGGGCGCTACTGTTAACTAACTTAAATGATTAGTGCATACGTAACAATAGCTGATGCATAACAATTATAAGAGCATTGGTTCTACATACAACGAAAAGACGAATCTAGTGCAAAAAATATATAAAAGCACATGTGCCTTTTAATTTATCTGTATGCATTAACCAGTGATTTTGTATTAAGGCATGGAGTTAGCTTTTAACAATACAATAGCGAAAAATAAAACCTACTGCTACAATCTCGCCTTTAATTTTTTTTTTTAGTTATATGGAACATCCGTTAAAACCTCTAGCGTCAAATAGCGAAGGTTGTCACAAAGTTATTTTTGAAAAATTTGCCAAATATTGTAACACTAAAACTTCCACAAAACCTTTGTTGGAGGTGTTCTCCTTGTAGTGGTTAGACAATTACTTTTACCAAATTAATTTCTCATTATTACCATCCATTAGTGCTCCCAAAAACTTCAATCATTAATGCTCTTTGTCCCTCTACGAGCACATTGTTATCTCCTACTTTTGAATTATTGGATATCACTACTTGATCTTCATCCATAATGAGATTTCATTTCTTTTGGATATTTCAAAATTCATGAATTTAGCTTGTCATTTTGTAGCAACTATGATTTTGTGGTGAAGATGAGACCAAGTGATTTGTTTATCCTTATAATTTATATTTCTGGCATTTATTTTTTCCATTCTAGTTCATTTCAATTTTTCATGCATCGATGTGTGATAGATTTACAAGATGCACTACTCGCAATGCTCCTTGTTAGCACCATATGTCACCTCTGGATTGCGGCAGAAATTGCTTGATACCCATAAGTTTGTATGTCACATTGAATAATTTAAAGGGGTGGTCTAATGAATGAACTAGAATTATAGTAGCAACTTCGAGGCGGGCTAGTATGCGGTGGGTGAGAGATCTAGATCGCTTAGGTCGATGGCTTGGTATGAGTGGGGTGGTGGGGGGAAGAACTTTGAGAAGAGTGAAGAGGCCTACTATGGACATAGATTCTCTAACAACCTATGGAAAAATCTCGGATACAAGATCCTCTTGGTCGAGAACTTCGAGGAAACTAAAACAATAAGTGACAATCTTGCAATCAAACATACATTACATCTGAAATCATAACAACTCATTTGGATCATCCATGCACAAGCTCCTAATTATCGGAGGGAAAATAGATGGAAAGAAGGTTGACTGTTATTAAAAAAAAAGTCTCAAATGGGATACATAACCGAGGAAGCCGGAGGCTTTGTTAAAACACAATATGGAACAGATCAACCATCGGCTAAAAATGGTGAAATGCCTACATATACTCAAAACTAGCTCACATTTCTTGAAGATGTGAACATGTCCTGCGTTTAAGGCTTTAGTTGAAAAACTTCTCATCGGGTTCGCATGTGACGTTGTTCGGAACTACTGTCTGAGTCTTACATCCCGAGCGATCTGTCGACGGAATTAGGTCTACTGAAATTTGTCCCCTCTTTGGACTTCCTATTTAAGAAAGATGTCCTCACCTACCTTCCTTATTTACATTAACTAATGCATTAGGATCTGAGAGGCCCAAGTCAACTCTACACCTGAAGGACGTGGCGGTTGGTGCGATCGACGTGGAATCAACGAACTAGGGATGGCCAGGTGGACAGACGTGATAGAGGAAAGGTGATTGGGAAGGTGGTGGCCCGAGAAAATGTGTGTGTGTTGAGGTGTGATAGGACAAAGGTGAAGTGTCATGGGACCATGATGTGGAGGCAGAAGAGAGACTGCGATATTAAGCGCAGTGGGGACAACCTGTCTAGATGGAGGTGAGATGGAGTATGTAATGTCCCTTTCAAATAGGGCTTAATGGTCTAAACCACATAGTTAGACTATAGCTAGAGACGAAGAGGGAGTGCTTGAGGGTTACTAGAGGTCGCTCCAGTCAGAGGTGTTATATTGAGAAAGTGACATTGAGCTAAAGAAGTTCACAAAAAGCTTTTAGGATTATTATAGACTAAAATAGAAGTCAACAATGGAGTAGGGTTCTGCGGTGATTTAGGGTTTGGAAGTCAACAACGAATTAGGGTTTCAACAGTGAATTAGGGTTTTTAGCAGTGATTTAGGGTTTCAGCTTGATTTAGTTTTGGAAAGCTATAAAGGAAGAGATCGTGACCCTGTTCGCCATTATCACGATTATGACGCCATTGAGGAGAAAATCTGGGAGAACGTTCGTATTCCGAGGGAGGGAAGACCTTGGTTAGCTCGTTAGGTGTTGAAAGACACACCCTAGTCATAGGGAATATCATTCAGATCTTCCATCATTCTTCATTGATTCCCTTGGTCTCCCCATATTAGGGTATTATCTTTTAGTTGCCTGTTTGTATTGACTAAGATCCTTTTGTCTTTTGATCTAGCCGGTGTTGTTATTTTATTCAACCAAAGTTGCTTATTTTTCAGCTAAGATCCTTTGTATGATGATCTAGTCAAGTATTGTCAGATTATTCAGCCGCATTCGGCCATTTTATAATCCACATAGATTTCATAATACAAACTTTGTAGTTCTTTGTAGCGTTTATTATTTGTATGATCCCATTTTATATCTGTAAACCTTTGATTACCACACACATTAACATGGATTTCCTAAACTAATAGGTGAGACATTATAGTGGTATTAAGAGCTTAGTCTATGACCAGTGACCTAAAGACAATGAAGTCTGACGAAGACCTAGAGAGATTCGTGAACATGTAGGTGTCGAATATGTCATACAGCCGAGGCATCATAAAAAGAGAATGGCTTGATTTCCCCTTTCTAGCTGGAGAGGAAGAGGAAAGAGCTACCTGAAGCAGAGAGAAGAAAGGCGAGGGAGTGTGAGAAAGCGAAGAGAGGATGCTAGAGAGGCGATTATGGCGACGGAGGGTAGTGGAAAGGCTAGTATATCAAGGAAACTTTTCATGGGGTTATCAATGATATGCTAGCTAGTTAAAGGACCATGTCTCGGTCCTTAGCCTGCGGTGGTTGATAGATTGGTTAAATTAGGCACCCGAGATACACAAAGTCTAGCATAAACACGAAATCCGGGGCTGACGATAGTTACCCTCTCACACATACACCTCTCCGATTAGTATTCCCAGACCCTTGTTTCCCGGTTTCCAAAGGGCACCCGGTAACAACAAGCCAACATTACCACGAGACCACCCTCATCTTGACATTTCTGCGAGTATAGGAAGTGAAGCCTTCGGTCAAGTGACTTCCATCCCGGACATGACCTTAATTAAGTATTGGGCTTCGGGGCTTCGAGAGCCTTGAAGGAAACCCTTGAGGGGAGACCACAATAGCAGTAGGGTATAACTTCGATTTCATCTAGAAATTTGGTAAACTCACCATGCCTTGTTTCGACGGATCGTCTAAATGCACCTCTAGATCTTGGGTACAAAAGTTAGACATGTAGTACAAGCTCAACTAGATGACTGAGAGAGAGGCCATCAGTTTTGTGACCTTACAATTGGAGGGTGAGGCACCGCAGTGGTGGTACTATGGAATGGTGACATTGGGTCATGGTTGTATCACCTCCTATAGGGATTTTATATATAGGCTCATGGATAGGTTTGATAGGTTTGACAGGAAGGATCTGGAGAATGCCGAGGATCCCGGCCCTGGTGAGACAAACTAACACAACGAAGGCATTCCCATCCATCCATCCTTCCATCCTTTCCATTCCTTCCATTCCTTTCCTCCATCCATTCCATTTCCATCCATTCCATCCGTGTCCATTCCTTTCCTCCATCCTTCCATCCTTCCATCCATCCATTCCATCCATCCTTTCCTCCATTCCGATTTCCGTTCCAATCCATTCCATTCCATTTCCATTCCATTCCATCCATTCCATCCATTCCATTTCGTCCATCCTTCCATCCTTTCCTTCCATTCCTTCCATCCTTCCGTCCATCCTCCATTCCATCCATCCATCCTTCCATCCATCCTTCCACCATCCATTTCCTTCCATCCATTCCATCCATCCATCCATTTCCATCCATCCACCATTCAGTCCATTCCTCCATCCATCCTCCATTCCTTCCTTCCTTCCTCCATCCATCCGTCCATTCCTTCCTTCATCCATGTCCATTCCTTCCATTCCATCCATTCCTTCCTTTCCTCCATTCCATCCATCCATCCATCCATCCATGTCCATCCATCCATCATCCATTCCGTCCATTCCTTCCATTTCCATTCCTCCATTCCTCTTTCCTCCTTCCATCCATCCATTCCATCCATCCATTCCATTCCATCCCTCCATTCCTGCTCCATCCATCCTTCCCTCCGTCCTTCCTTCCATCCATCAAATCCTCCTTCCATTCCATCCATCCATCTCCTTCACTCCTTCCTTCCGTCCATCCGGCGTCCATCCTCCGTCCATCCTCCGGGCTCCTCGGCTTTCATCCTCCATCTAAAAGAGACCTCCCTATGATGGGGGCAGCATTCAAAAACCTGAAAACAGTTGCTTTAGTTTAAGGTAGGAGAATTACGAGGGGTTAGGTATGGAGCCACAGAAGTGAGTATAGTAATAGGTTTTAGCCCATTTCTTGCCTCTTTCCACCAAAATGCCAACTTCTTAGGGAAACACCTCCCTTGACAAATAAATGTGATAACACTCCTAACCATCTTAAATGCATTGAAGATTTGAAATTTTTTAGTGCATGTATTGCACTCCCAATGTATTACATGATATTGCGGCATACCATTCTTGATGTGGCCTATCAACATAGGAACACCATTTAAGCTAGATGCACGGGGGTGTGAATGAAAGTGATACACAACGAAATTTGTTAATTCAATGCATTTTCACTTTAATGTGCACATCGGTGCATTTCTGAATGACTCGACACACTATCCACAGTGATAGGAAACATCTTCAGCACATTGAATTGTTGGGACATGTACCTCATTTTCACAATGCACTAACATGGTTTAGAAAACACAACATGCCTAAGTGCTTTAGACCATCAAACACAAGGAGTTTAAACATTTTATACAATGTTTATTTATTACATTTCTTGATGTGTTACGAGATGTACTAGCAGATGATGCTCCATGCAAGATATCTGTATAAACAAATAAATGTGATAACACTCCTAACCATCTTAAATGCATTGAAGATTTGAAATTTTTTAGTGCATGTATTTATTGCACTCCTTAATGTATTACATGATGTTCTGGCATACCATTCTTGATGTGGCCTATCAACATAGGAACACCATTTAAGCTAGATGCACGGGGGTGTGAATGAAAGTGACACACAACGAAATTTGTTAATTCAATGCATTTTCACTTTATTGTGCACATCGGTGCATTTCTGAATGACTCGACACACTATCCACAGTGATAGGAAACATCTTCAGCACATTGAATTGTTGGGACATGTACCTCATTTTCACAATGCACTAACATGGTTTAGAAAACACAACATGCCTAAGTGCTTTAGACCATCTCAAGCACACCGAGGATTTTAAACATTTTAACATGTTTATTTATTACATTTCTTGATGTGTTACGAGATGTACTAGCAGATGATGCTCCATGCAAGATATCTGTATAAGCACACCATTTAGTTCAAGATACACGTGGCTTGCGAAGGTGATGTGTATGGTTGGAATAGATGCATCATGATTTTTGTAAAATGCAGTGCACCGAAATAGATATTTCAATGCAATTTATTTAAATATGCATAATAGTACATTAGTGGATGACTTAGTGCACTGGTGATGGTGCTACTTATTTACACTGGCACATGGAATTGGCATATTGAGTATGTTTTGCATTCACGATGCATTTGCATGGCCTCATATAACCTATGTTCAATGTTGTTGGTTTTTTCACTCACACCAACATTAGTGACTAGATGCATCGATGTGTGCATAATAGTAATATGCACCAAAAATTGTTATTTCAGTGTATTTTTACTTTATTGCATGTATCAATGCATTTATGGATGCCTCAACACACCATCCAAAGTATTACCTATAATGTACCCATTTACCCAACCAAAACAAAATTACTCTAATACCATATAAAAGATGAATGCATGCAACATGGAATATGTTGATAGATTGGGTCGATTGTCATTGATGTCGACACTTGAAGCAAGTCTGGTAGAAAATTCCGGTAGCCCCAGAGGTGTGGTTAAAGAACTCGAGCTTGTATGAGGAATAAATACATGAAGAATAATGAATTTGTAGGTAAGGCTATCATAGATGGATAGTAGACGTCGTGTCATTTCTGGTGATATGTGGTACATCACGTACTTCCTCACGATTGAGGAGATATGGCTTTGTGAAGTTGGAGGAACCTCACGAGTTATCTAGAAGCCCCTAGAAGGTCAACAAGAAGTCAATTAATCTAGAAGCTAATAGAAATTATTGAAGAAGTTCACCAGTCAAAGTGGTTGCAAATAGGAGTTAATTATGGGTAAAGTTGTTGAAATAAGAAAATAATTAAAAATAATTTAGTTGCAACAAGAAGTGGTGAGTTTACTAATTATGGGTAAAGTAGTTGCAACAAGAAAGTGGGTTATCCATAACAGAGGGAAGTTGGGTAAAACAATTAGAAGATGAACCCTAAAGGAATGCACTTGGAGAGTATAAATAAGAGAGCAAGATACTCCCATTAGTACATATTGAGCACATTGAATATCTATCTTGTGAAAGGTTTCTTGCAAGTACTCATTGATACATCTGAAGTTGCGCAAGTCTGAGGTAGATAAGGAAGAGTGACGAAAAAGTTTCACAGTTGCAGAAGAGAGTGGGAAAGTTGTTAAAAAACCTGATTAGGGTCATACCTGTGGGTCAAACATTAAACGTCCCACGAGGCATCCCCACTGGTTTCTTATAGCCTGTCACACGAGGCCCCACTGGACAACCCCTTTCGTCACATGAGACACTACTAGATATGAAGATTGAGGAGTGAATATGGTTTCAGAAGCTGAGGAGAGGCTATAGGAAGTTTGACAATGGTCAAGTACAACATATCTATCTACAAGATAAAAAAGGAATGTTAGATGCTTGTTCATAGTTCGATGTTGGTGATTGTGTGGGATATGGTCATGGGAGATTGAGCATTTTTCCTGGAGGGACTATTGGCTGTATGGTGCATACTATATGTGACAAATATACAGAGGTACACTGCTAGTATATTTTTTGTTTGTCATTGGCACACTTTGATGGGTAAATTGTTGAGACATATCTTGTATTTATTGGTACATGTTTGAGGGCTTTTGGTTGAGGTGTGTTGTTGAAGTTATTGGTACAGATTGAGGGTGCATAACAATGAGGGTTTGATGGTTGGTTGATGTGAGGGTTCACTACACTTGGTTCATGATTGTTTGTATATGTATGGCAGATGATTAGAGAGACATAGTTGTACATGGTTTGAGCTATACACTTGTGACAGTGAGTATGAGGTCTATGTGATCAGATCTAATTGGTCGAGGATGTTATTGTGATAGGTTGTTGGTACAAGTTTTACAGTGACAGGTTTTACAATGACATGTTTGATAATGAAAAAGTGACAGTGGTAGTATCAGTTATTTGGCACTTATATTTCAGGGTGGCAGGAAGGGGCAAGGATAGGTGGTTGTAGCCACCTTCCGACTGTAGCCGGACGACATAGGGGGTTGTAGCCTCTTTCTGAGCGAGAGAATCATGGATTTGTAGATTCCTTCAGGTTGGAGCCTGAGAAACTAGGGGGTTGTAGCCTCCTTCCAGTTGTAGCAAGAAAACAAGGAAGTTGGTGCTTCCTATGAATGTACTTATTTTGAAAATATAAGAAAATCATTCCATGGTTTTCTCCCGCATTGGGTTTCCGTGTAAAATATTGGTGTAATGTGTTTATGTGTGGTTGCTTATTGTTCACTGCTTATGTATATTGCTCATATTGAATGTTATTGGTAATCTGCTCATAAAGTAAACAATTTATATTGTGGTTAAAACGTATTAAAAGTACTAATACCGATTCACCCCCCCCTCAATATTCCAACAATTGGTATCAGAGCAGGTCCTTCAAGAAGTAGTCTAACCACTGGAAGGATATCATGGAATAAGCTAAGATTGGAGCACCAATGTTTGACAGTCAGAATTATGGATTCCGAAGTACAAAGATGAAAACCTTTTTACATGCACATGGATTTGATGTATGGCGAGCAATAGTAGATAGATACAAAGAACCAACCACACCCCCAACAGAAAAGGATGGAAAGAAACTTGAAGAAAACAATTCAAAGGATAAATGTACTATTTCGAATAATCTTGCTAATTAAATATTTGTTAAAGTTATGCATTGTGATTTTGCAAAGGATCTTTGGGATAAGCTTCAAAAGGTTTATGAAGGAGATGTTAAAGTCAAGGGAGCTAAGCTCCAAACCGTCGAGCTAAGTTCAAACAATTGAAAATGAAGGAATATGAAGACATTGCAGCCTACTTTCTACGAGTTGATGAAGTAGTGAATACTATTAAAGGTTTGGGAGAAGAGATGAAGGAATCAATCATTTTTCAAATGGTACCAAGTTCTCTACCTATGAGATTTGATCCAAAGATTTCAGCTTTAGAAGAAAGAACAAATCCAAACACCTTGAGCATAGATGAGCTACATGGGATACTCACCGCCTATGAAATGAGAACAAAACTAGAGAACCTAGTTACAAAGGAAGCAACATTCAAAGCATCCAAGAAGGAAAAGAAAAAGAGCAAGCAAAAGTCAAAGTCAGATTGTAGCTGTAACGATGATTTAGAAGAAGATGAAGAAATGGAAAACTTCGTGAAAAAATTGAAAGGCGGAATAGAAAAATATAAATGTATGCTTCCATTGAAATGTTTTAATTGTGGTGGTGTTAGTCATTTTGCTTCTAAATGTCCTCATAAGAATAAGGAAAGTGATGAAGAAGAAGATCATAAAAAGAAAAAGAAAAATCAAAAGAATAAAAGAAAGAAAAAGAAAAATTTCAAGAAAAATCTATGTATCAAGGATGATAGTTCATCATCAGATGAGGAAGAAGACAATGACAACAATAAATAAAAGAGTACTCTTCATGGCAATAGAATATTTCAAAGAAGATTCTGAGGAAGAAGGATAAGTCCATCTCAGAGCATAATTAATTAGTCCACTAGAAGAGCTAAGGATTGAAAGAAAGAAAATCAAGTCACTCAAGGAAGAACTAAAAGAAAAAGAGGGACCTCAGAACTCCAATTCCGAGTAAGTTGAGAAGATGATCATGAAGTTAAAAATTCAAGTAGAGGAAGACAAAAGAATCAAAGAGGCACTCAGAGGTCAGTTAGAAGAAAAGGAGAGGATGAACGAAGACTAGGAAGCAAAAATAATCACTCTAAGGAAAGATCTTAAGAAGAATGGCATACAACCAAACAACACCAAAGTATTGGATGAGATCATTAGCAGTCAAAGGCCATATCATGACAAATCTAGACTAGGATATAACCAGACAGAGAAAAGCTCAAGCTCTAGGACAACATAACAAAGAAGCTATGCATAAATAGTCAGAGGATAACCAGACAGAGAAAAGCTCAAGCTCTAGGACAACATAACAAAGAAGCTATGCATAAATAGTCAGAGGATCTTCCAAGAAGGATGAAGGAAAGAGGGACCAAGAAGATGATTACAGATACACCACACCACCTAGAAGGTCCATATTTCATAATCAACAACCACCAACACAATGGAGAGACCCTGAGAAGAAGAAGGATTTAGAAGAATAACACAATTCAGAAGATCTTCCACCCCCAGGTATCAAACTATTTTTCTTGGTTTATGCTATTCATGTAATAATTTTGGGCATAAAGTTGTGAATTGTAGAGCCAACACCAGGAAAAGAAATAACTATGAAGGCTACACAATAAATAGTTATTCAAGAAGATCTCATGAAGCACATAGCATAAGCTACAACATATTTGAATCATTGAGCACTGAAGTAGAATGCTAGAAGTGTAACAACTTTGGACACATGGCCAAAGATTTTAGATTAACTGTTCCTCCTAGAGAATCAAAACAAAATATCAATAGTCACAGACATGAACCACATAGTATATGGATAAGAAAGCAGGATCAATTCAACACTGAAGAATGCATGCTTGCTCTACCAACTAAACACAAGAGACATGGATGGTATGTTGACAATGGCTGCTCAAAGCATATGACATGAGATATGGACATGTTTCTAACCTTGAAGAAGGAAAGAGATGGTTCAGTTTAATTTGGGAATGACAACTCAACTATAATTATAGGAAAAGGTACAATTAAGCTTGGAAGCAAGGATGCCAAAGCATAAAATGTTTTACTAGTCGAAGACATGAAACAAATCTATTGAGTGTAAGTCAAATGTATGACCAAGGACACATACTTGTGTTTGATTCTCAGAAATGCAAAATAAGAAAAGCAGGGTCAAACAAATTGGCAGCTATAGTTGTAAGAATTCCTAGAAACATATATGTACTAAATGAAATTGGAAAGGAAAAATGTTGCTTAGGAAAGGAAGATGAAAGTTGGTTTTGGCACAAAAGAATGGGTCACATAAATTTTGATAATATTTTCAAGGTCAACAAAAGGGAAGCAATGAGAGAAATGTCTGAGATCTCAAAGCCATCAAACATTCTATGCAAGCATTGCCTACAGGGAAAACATACCAAGACAAAGTTCAAGTCGAAGGAATATTCCACAACAAAGCCACTAGAGATTGTACATACCGATCTAGTTGGTTCGAAAAAGACAAAGGGATTGAAAGGTGAATAATACTTCATGCTACTGGTTGATGACTACACATGAATGCTACACATTATTTTCATCACCCTTATGAACATTAATGATGTAAACCTATATGTTGTTTTCAGAGGGGTCAATAGCTTGAATTCCTGAAGAAAGAAGGGAGAAGAACTTTCCCTGAGAGAAGAAGTTGTATTTTCCTTTATAAAAACCCTATTAAAGAGGATTTTCGCAGGCTACTCTATACAAAGGGTGTGGAAATGCATGGTCTCCGCAGGCTGTACTATAGCTAGGGTGAGGAAATGTCTGGTTTCCACAGGCTGCACTATAGCTAGGGTGAGGAAATGCCTGGTTTCCGCAGGCCGCACTATAGCTAGGGTGAGGAAATGCCCGGTTTCAGCAGGTTGCACTATAGATAGGCTACAGAGTTTTCGCAAGTTGTTCTATAGCCAGGGTGCGACAACCTTTGTACGTGGGAAAAATGAGTGTCTTCTTAATGCTTCTAGAAGGAGAAGCTTCTATGGTGAGGTGGCCTCTGAACAGTTTGGATCTTACTCGCTTTCATGATTTAGTGGGATCATCCTAACCTCCTCACCTTATCCTCTTTAACTTATAAAAGGAGAGGAGCTCTCATGGAGAAAGTTAGCTTGAGCTTGATTGGGTTGGAAATTTCTTGAGCTTGTTAGCTTAGTTGGATTGAGCCTGGGAAATTTATGTTGGCTTTGAGCTTTGCTTTGTCAAGATAGATGGTGAGTAGCTATCACATACATAGTCTCAAAATACATTGGAGCAAGAAGTGTGTGGGGAGCAAGGAACTGTTGGAAGGAACCTGACGACATCAAGGCATCTGGTTGTATCTTTCTTCCACATTATATAATACAGTGGCATGTTTCTTTCCCATAAAATCATTCTCATTTTATTACATGACTCCTTGATCACATGTATAAGATTTCATTGAGTATACTATTATTTCTTTCACATTGGTTGGTTTGTGTCGTTACAGATCCAATATCATAAGAGCACCGGAGCAGAGCAAGGACAACAAAGATACTAGGAAGTAATATCTAAAGGTATGTCATTGATTCCTTCTTTGGTAGTAAATTCAATGATTGTAACTTAGGGAAAGCATCATGTCTTGTCTTGTTTTGTTCTAGATCCAGGTGGACCTAGGGAGATTAGTTTATGTTCGCATTTACCGATTTATCCAATAACAAAATTGGCGACCATACTGGGGAACATATTGTTTTCCTAGTTTGCCTTGCTTTCTTGCTTTGATTGCTTGTATTCTGTTTTCTGAGTCACTGGGAGATCCAGCTTGACTCTCTGACTGTTAAACTTCGCTGGAAAACCTTCTTAATTTTTATTTTTCTCCATTTTTGTTTGATTTTTGTACCCTTCTTTGAGGGACAGTGCGACGACTTAGGATTTCCGCACCCTACCTGTTTAGACCAGTGTGGAAACTCCGCACCTTACCCATATCTGGCCTTTAGAAATCAGTGATTTTCACACTGTGTTAGTCTATAGCCTGCAGAAATTGTGAAAATTTTGATTTTTGATGTTTTTTTCCTTACCCAGACCTTGGATTTGGTTTTGGGGTGAATTTTTGGGTTTGATTATGATCTGTTTATAGTCTGCTTGATAGATTTTAAACTGTTTTTAGACATCTTTGCTTTGTTTGATTTTGAAAGATTTATTCTCTTGCTTTGAGTGTCTTTCAGTTACAAAGCATTGTCTTTTCTTTAGAGTTGTTTGGTGAACGAACTTCTTTTTCTTTTATTGAATAGTTCATGTTAAAAGAGAAAATTGTTTGGGTTGCTTTGTTTCATGTCGATTTGCTATTTATTTTAGCTATCTTTGAAACAAAAAGTTTTAATTTCTTGCTTTATATTAGATTGGGGGCATCCTTGCATTTGAAGTAGCGAAATTGCATGATTTTTGGCATTTTTGTTTTGTCTTGAATTCTGAAATCGTGTATTGGTGTATAGTCTATTTTGCTCATTTCTTGAGAATCTTGATATTGATGAGTTTAGTATATTTTGGGACATTGTGAATATGGGAATGATAAATGTTTTCTCCTTCTCGTAGCATAGCTTTCATTGAAATGAAAAGATTTCATCTTCATTTCTTTGCATAAATTTCGAGTCGGTCAAAACACCATATTGTCCTCACCATTTTCCTTTTGAGTTACAACATCCATAAAATAAAGCGCTTATAAAAATTGATTAGACATTTTTATATTTTCTGGTAGCAAACCTACATTAGACTAGTTGTAGGGCTTTGGAATAGGTGTGAAATATATCTTTCCAAAGCTGCAAACAAACATAGAATCTTGAGTTAGGGAGCGGTAAATCCACTTATTACATTTTGTCCTGGGAAGCCCTTCTCACATAAGGGTCAAACCTGAGGTCGCATTGAGGTTGGCAAAGTTACTCACCCTGCTTTGTTGGTCTCAGTGTAGAGATTGCGCGTATTATGGGGGTCGCTTGAAGGTATATCCACAATGATGAGTGGAAGTCTTTGAAGTTGATTTCAGGCTAGATACCCTGCCTTTATGCATGGACCAGACTGTTGATTGTTTCCCCAGGCATCACTGTAGTAATTGGTAACCTTAATGGCTTATCTCCTTAGGGTCTTTACACAAGGTGACTATGGATGGGAAAGTCTTCACGGTACCTGGAATCGACGTTGGCCAAACTCACTCGGGCTCCTTGGAGGGTATACCCATGATTATGTGTGGGAGTTTGCACCAGGGTGTAAGTTCGTTATGCAGGTCGTCAACATAACTTTTCCACTCGCTCTATCTGAGGCCCTTCTTACTTTGTTCCCGCGACATTGGATTTCATCACCAACTAGTGTGCTCATTGTGAGAAGTTTTTGTTTGCTTTCTTTCTTACTAGATTTTTAGCGTGTGCTGTTTGTTCTCCCTAGCAGACTCTAGGTTGGATATTTATTTTTACGGCGTCAGTTCCATGAATGATCAATGGAGGAACCCCTGCTCTAGGGGAACCTTTTTTTTTT
>SNQJ01S0141650.1:14290-30220 GCA_010110895.2 Picea sitchensis | reverse complement strand
CAGTTACTAAGGTCGTGACTCTGACCCCCTAAGTCCTGACAGAGTTTTCACACAGTTCTTCCATAGGGGACTCCTTCATCATGCAACTTCCTTATTTCACGTCCATCACTATCTGTGTTGGACTGAACCTCGAGTTAGGTTTTATCTATTTACCAAATATTCCCTAAGAAATATAAACATGCATATTTGTCATGTACCTAATTATGTATCCATACGTATTCTAGTTTTGTTAACATACATCCATGATATATTTAACCATGTTCATAATACTAATCTTTCATGTAGCTGTCATAGGTATATTTCACAACCCACCTACATCTCTACTTTTAAGATCAGTCAACTCAGGATTGTTCGCAATCCTTCTCACGTGATTCTCAAAGGCATAATCATTTTCCTCTTATTATGACAACATAGCATCTTTTCTCATTTACCCTTTTTATCTAATTATATTAGTATTTCCTTAGGAAAGGGAATACATTCCCCCTCAAGATATTATTTGGAACAAAACTTTCATGACTCTTCGGAATGGAGTCAGCCATGCATCCATAGTATTAATTTAATATGGACAAGAACAATTCTTGCTTTATATTTCACTCATCAGGGCAACCATATGGTGCCTACAACTATACTCTTTCATCATACATGTGCATCACTTGCACGTTTAATATCATTCATACCTAACTGGTATTGATATCAGGATTCATATTAAGAAGCTTCATAGTGCATTAAACCCATTCACTCAAGCATAATTAAACACAACTAAGTATTCATCATGCTAGCTTACTGCTTACACCTTTTCCATGTCATTCACACACATGGAAATATCATCCTTCTATATCATTTTCCAAAGGATATTCCAAGCATCCTTATGATCATGTATACATATTCATGTATATGTAGGTGCGTCTATTGCACATTTTTACCAAATGCATTCACTTGATAGTTTAATTTCATCATTAGTGTCCTTTAGTTTGAGATTTTTGTCACTTACAGGACTAATCTCATAGTCATATCCCGTATTGATGTTTCCTTCTGTCAAGGCAATAACCAACCGGGGTCAATTTCCTCTTTATGTGACAACGTCTAACAAGAAAACCTTCTTGCCTTAGCGTCCATAGGGTTTCACCCATCTCAATTTTCTCTAGTCATGAAGAGTTATATACTCCGATTTTAATATAAAGTAGTAACTATAACTGCCAGGGATCCTACTTGATCCTATCAGATTCCTCTAAGCCCACAAAGGTATTAACCATTATATAATACACCATCATCTGTGCCTAAAGTTCCAACTGCCCATGGTTAGATTCAGTGTTACGAACACCAGGTCATCCATCCTCCAGGCTTCAACTGCTCTTGATAGAATCATGCCAACTTCATCTATCCACATTCAAGTATTATTATAAATGTTAATTAGCATATCCCTACTCTGATAAGAGTAGTTATCACTTTGACAAAGGGATAAATAAATTCTTCTGCTGAAATTCAACAAGAATTCCCAAAATCACAGGTTCAATATGCAGTCCTTCTCCTTAAGGAGTAAATGCAGATAACAATACCTCCTTATGTGACTCGTACATGAGCCCAAGTAGGCCAAGTGTTGTAACCATGCTCTGATACCAATTTTTAACACACCCACGACGAGGCACAAATTTTTTCTCTTTTCTTAATGGATAGATTCTCCATCCATGGTTTCTAACTTGGAAAGCCGGGGAACCAGTCCAACCTCCTGGTCAAGGATCTTTGATTCTGGAGCCAAAAAACTCTCTGACACCTTGATGGTCTCATTCTATAATTATACGCAGACCCTTTAGGTTTCCTGGTGTGGGTCTAAAGGTACCCGTGACCCTCCTCTTCGCACCTACAAAATCTCAGAGTCTGGGTGCTAGCTCCTTTTCTGATAAGCCCCTTTCTTGATATGACCTTGGGCGATAACCTCACATAACCACACAATTGCGGGCATGGCCAAGGGTGGTTTGAAACCAAACTACTTTTTTCCCTGCAATTCATCCTGAGCCTCCACGTATCCTTTTTCCAAAACCGTGGTCTGGATTGTGGCCCACCCTCAACATTTTAAAGTTTATGCACCTTCAATCCATGCAATGCGACAGGATCTTTGATCTCATGATCTTGATGGTACTCCTGAACTAATGGCTTAGATATGCCCCTTTTTAAATCAACAGATGTGATTTGCTTCAAGACTTCGGCATTCAGAGTTTTCAACTCTCAAACCTTGTTTTCTATGAAGTGGCTATCTCCCAAAGTGGAAGATCTACTGACATCTGTCCCTCTCAATCTAGTGGTTCACATGAACTCTGGTTCTTTGACCTTCGGGAGTTCTTGTTCAATACCCTCTCTTTCTTTTGGAGTGATTTCTCCCGAAGTGGCGGATCCTTTGCCATGCATCCTCTCAAAATCAACGGCCCTAGTCCTCTTCGGTACTTCGACACTTTTCAACCAAGATGAGATCTACGGCCTTCATATCCATTCCCGATCAACGATTGATATTTTTCTTTGGAACATCGGTTCTTTCAAACTCTTCTCCTTCGTGTTCTCTTGGAGTGCTTCCACCTGGAATCCATGATCTGTTACTATGCGCCCTTCTGGATGTACGGTCCAGATTCACTTTGGGTCTCTGAATCTCTGGGCTTCGAGAGTTTCAACTCTCAACAGAAACTCTTGAAGAGTTTTTCCCAAAATATCTGGTCTAATGACACGTGTCTCCTGTCAACCAATGGACGAGATCCACTTTGGCCCTTTGGATCTTCAACTCTTCGGGCTTTGGAAGTTTCAAACTTCTATGCTCTCATTTCTTCTAAAGTGCATTCACTTGGAGATTCTGATCTATCGACATGTACCCCTCTTGGAGATCAATGACCAGGACCTACTTCGACTCTTTACCTAGAGTCCACATAATTACACCACATGTCCTCTGGATCTGACGGATGAGATTTACTTAGGGTCTTAAGAGTTCTCAAACATCAACTTTCTCCTTCCTTCGAAGTGTGTGGATTTCTTCTTCATGTCCCTCTGAATTGGATGGTTGAAATTCACTGCATATTTTTGGGGTTCAAAAATCTCAACTCTCAACCTTTTCTCCCTCTTGAAGCTCACAATCTATCGCCATGCATCTCTCTAGATACGACAATCCAAATTCACTCTAGACTTCGGGTTTTAGGAGTTTCAACTCTCAACTGAAACCTTCGAAGTGATTTTTCTTGGAGCCTTGGATCTATGGACATGTACCTCCCCTGACAACCAATGGTCAGGATTTAATTCGGTGATTTCAAATTCTCCTTGACCACAAGCTCTCGCTCAGGGGTTGTGGATCTTGCGCCACCTGTCCCTCTTGGCGATGAAGAACCCCAAATCACTTCAGGACTTCAGGAATTTGGCTAGTCAATCCTCCTATGCACACAAAGGTTAACACTCATGCACTTTACCCTAGATCAGATGACTATCATCCCCTTATGCTCATATCCAATGGTTAGGATTCATTCCTTCTCAGTGCTTCTCCTCTGTTTGCCTGGAAACTGATCTAATGGTCCAGGATTCTCCCCAAAATTGATCTGATGGTTTTTTTCGCTCCTCCTCTTGAGATTTTAACTTTATCTGACTTGGAAGAGTTTTGTATATGTTCAAAGGCCTCATCCTTCATTCCTCTTGCGAGCCCGGCTATCTTGGGTATCACTTTTTCTCTTCAAAATGTTATCTCTTCTTAGCTTTTCGATTCTCTTAGACCAACGATATTGAAGGACTCCATTACTTCAATAATTTCCTAAGGGGCTCACGACCATCCATCTCGCAACAGTTGAAGGTCCTATGATCATGATCTGACCAATACTGAGGTGTCCGTCGATCGATGGTTTACAGTAATTGCGAGGTCCAACCTCCGCAATCTGGGAAGTGCTCACTCGACTCTAGTATAATCCTAGTCACTGATATTCCATTCCCTGAGATCAATGACATGGATTTATTGTGGGATGTGGGCCGTGAAATAGAAGGTCTGCTAAATTCACCTTCGCACTCTGAAATGATTCCCAACCGTCGATTAAATCAAGCGGTTGGTGTTTGATTCGGTAACTCCATTGAGTATTTGAGTCGATATGATGAATAGGATGGCCTATCCTCCCGTTAAATGGTTGGCATCCATATGCGATGTTATATTCTTAAGTCATTGGTAGTTCATGTAACTTGACTATCATCTACTTCCTAGATTTGATGGTCGGTATGTCTCCCAAGCATCCTCAGATCTAAGGTTCAGAGTTAAATTCGGGACTTCGAAACTTTGGGGATTTTTCCTCCCTTACTACGAACTTGTTCAATTCGCTGAACTCGCGAAGTCCGAATGACTCTAAGGGTTAACTCCCATGCTCTTCCCTGTATCCAACGGTCACAACGGATCGTGGCTTCTTCTGAACATATTTTGTGCGTTCATCTTCCCAAACAAAGGAACCATCCCCTTCGATAATTTGACCTTGCTACTCTCCCTGAGATTTGTTATCTCTTAAAGGCTTAAGAGATTTGCACTCTTTCTCCCAAAATTAACGTTTGGAAGGGTCTTCTGCACACCCCTTGCGCTCCTTTATCAATTTTAGAACTTGAGGAGTTCTCAGTCTCTTCCTTCTCTATAGACATTCTGTCCATATCTGCACTACCTTTCCTGAGCTTAATAGACATTTTCCTCCCAGAGACTTAGGGTAACTGTGCCCAAGGTCGACGAACTCACAGTCCTCTTATTTTAACTCAAGCCACCACAGGGCTCGGGCATTTACATGTACAAATCAGATAATTCCATACTTTCTTAAATACACAATCTAAACATGAATAAAGAGATACGGTATAACCATTAAGAAAACATACACATCCCTGGGTTGTTCACAGTATATCCCATATCATTACATAATTTCAGCTCAATTTGACAGGGTATGGGAATACTTATCTATTACAAGTTGCATCCAACTAACTGACTGTGGGTGTGTGCCTTTCCACCCAACCATAGGCTCAGAGGCATTCATTCTTAGCACTCTATCCACCCCCATGCCAAGCCATGATATCACTAGGGATTTTATGACATCTCTCATAGAGACTCTCTCTATCTTAGCGACCCTACGAGGTTTATCATATGCTTCCTCAACATCAAGCTCACGTTCTGGTCCCTCAGGTCATGTTCTTTGCAATTCCTTTTGGTTCACACATCTACCTTACGAGCTTACACTCTCCTCTAGTCTCTTACTATGTCTTTGTATGTATCTTACCTTCCCTCCTCTAGAAGGTTTCCTACCTATCCTATTCCTTCTATCAGAAGGAAGCTTGGGTCTGCAGGTCTATGTGGTACTTCGATATAACATCCTGTAGCTAGACCATGCTTCCATTCATGGGGGTGGTTTATAATTCAACCACTGGTCCTTTATTCATTAACTTATTTCTTTCCTCTAGAGATCTCATGTCTCGTACTTCAAGGATTCACCTCCCCCAATAGTTAGTTATGGGAAGTTAACAATAATACATTTTACATTATCCACATGCCTTAGCATGGTAATCCTATTTTATGATTAATTACAAGCTGGGGGAAACAGGGTGTTACAAGGAGTCTTAGAGTCTAAGATACGATATTCAAATGAGTAAAATGTTGGAAGGTCGAGGGACATTTCTTGTTTCATTATTTTCTCTAAAGTTTGATCAAGAGATTGTTGCTCCTAAATGTTCTTGGTGTTTTCTATGGAAACTCCATGATCATTTTCTAATTTATATTTTTCCTGTTCAATATTATCTTGTTCTTCCTTCTTTATAGCTTCCTCTTCTAATCTAAACTTTTCTTCTGCCTCAAGACTTGTGTTTTCAATTTTTTCAGCTTCTTCCTTCAATTTTTATTCTTCTTCTTTTCATATTCTTTGAGTTTTTTCTTTCTCTTTTTTGGCTTTATTGTCCTTTGCCTGTAATCACTTCTCTATCTCTTTATTTTCTTTTTCCTACTCAACTTTCATCCTCTCTTCTTCCACTTCTTAATTCTTTCTTTTTCAACTTTGTCCTTTTATTCCTCTTCTTTATTTAACAACCTTTCTGCTTTAGCCAACTTTTGTTTTACTCTCTCCATTTCCTCCTCTAAAGACATACTATATGTGAAGGAAAATCCTTTGAATGGAGTCTTAATTTTGCTTCCTCCCAAGTTACATCATTCTCAAATGGTAGTTCCTAGTCCCATCGCTCATGTGCATAATCCCATGTGATTGATACTATTTTGGTGTGATTGACAACTAGGCCCAAAGGATCATGTATTTTGAATTGGCCTTGTAGAAATCTATATTCCAACATGGGATTTTCTTCTTCTCTTGCTTGATTTGAATTTAGAAATCCATAGTGTCTGATGTACATGTTATAAGGAATAAAGGTTATTTTCCTTTCATCCGCCAATGTATCCTTAAAACCTTACAAAATATTTTGGTATGCAACCTCTCCCATTACTTTTTTAATAGGTTACATTTCGTGGGGAAAACCCTTATGTACTTCCACTTATTTCAATGATGGTTCCCAGGGTAAACCCTAGAATATTCATGGAACAAGGCAAGTCAACAACAAGGATAAAAAATATTACAATAATATACTTGGTGTCCTCTGTATCAGGTTACTTCAGTTGACCCTTGCCTTATTCAAGAAGTCAAAACTTTGAGTAGTTATTAACTTCCTCAACCACCAATATTGTTCCTCATAACAGTTCACACAGTTCCATTCAGGTCGGGTACGTTGGTAGGAGTATATTTATTCCTTGAAATATTAAGTTGGATTTCTAAACAAGATTCATGTTTTCTTCCTAAAAATATCTCTGCTCCACCTTACCCAACCACTTCATCAATTACCACTTGTGTATCATGGCTAGTACTTTCAAGGTTGTTCCCTCTCATTCAGTTGTCTGGTGTCTTTCATTAATTAAAACATGATTACAAGCTTAATAAGCATAATCATATGAAGTCTTAATCATAATTAGAGTTATGGGGGAAAACAAGGTGTTACATTCCCCTCCCCCTTAAATAAACACCGTCCTCATTGATTAAAACACCATGTATANCATTATTTTCTCTAAAGTTTGATCAAGAGATTGTTGCTCCTAAATGTTCTTGGTGTTTTCTATGGAAACTCCATGATCATTTTCTAATTTATATTTTTCCTGTTCAATATTATCTTGTTCTTCCTTCTTTATAGCTTCCTCTTCTAATCTAAACTTTTCTTCTGCCTCAAGACTTGTGTTTTCAATTTTTTCAGCTTCTTCCTTCAATTTTTATTCTTCTTCTTTTCATATTCTTTGAGTTTTTTCTTTCTCTTTTTTGGCTTTATTGTCCTTTGCCTGTAATCACTTCTCTATCTCTTTATTTTCTTTTTCCTACTCAACTTTCATCCTCTCTTCTTCCACTTCTTAATTCTTTCTTTTTCAACTTTGTCCTTTTATTCCTCTTCTTTATTTAACAACCTTTCTGCTTTAGCCAACTTTTGTTTTACTCTCTCCATTTCCTCCTCTAAAGACATACTATATGTGAAGGAAAATCCTTTGAATGGAGTCTTAATTTTGCTTCCTCCCAAGTTACATCATTCTCAAATGGTAGTTCCTAGTCCCATCGCTCATGTGCATAATCCCATGTGATTGATACTATTTTGGTGTGATTGACAACTAGGCCCAAAGGATCATGTATTTTGAATTGGCCTTGTAGAAATCTATATTCCAACATGGGATTTTCTTCTTCTCTTGCTTGATTTGAATTTAGAAATCCATAGTGTCTGATGTACATGTTATAAGGAATAAAGGTTATTTTCCTTTCATCCGCCAATGTATCCTTAAAACCTTACAAAATATTTTGGTATGCAACCTCTCCCATTACTTTTTTAATAGGTTACATTTCGTGGGGAAAACCCTTATGTACTTCCACTTATTTCAATGATGGTTCCCAGGGTAAACCCTAGAATATTCATGGAACAAGGCAAGTCAACAACAAGGATAAAAAATATTACAATAATATACTTGGTGTCCTCTGTATCAGGTTACTTCAGTTGACCCTTGCCTTATTCAAGAAGTCAAAACTTTGAGTAGTTATTAACTTCCTCAACCACCAATATTGTTCCTCATAACAGTTCACACAGTTCCATTCAGGTCGGGTACGTTGGTAGGAGTATATTTATTCCTTGAAATATTAAGTTGGATTTCTAAACAAGATTCATGTTTTCTTCCTAAAAATATCTCTGCTCCACCTTACCCAACCACTTCATCAATTACCACTTGTGTATCATGGCTAGTACTTTCAAGGTTGTTCCCTCTCATTCAGTTGTCTGGTGTCTTTCATTAATTAAAACATGATTACAAGCTTAATAAGCATAATCATATGAAGTCTTAATCATAATTAGAGTTATGGGGGAAAACAAGGTGTTACATTCCCCTCCCCCTTAAATAAACACCGTCCTCATTGATTAAAACACCATGTATAGAAAATTGTATAGAAAACAAAAATAGGAATGCCAATATCATGACATCTTTCATCTCCCATGTAGCGTCATCTGCTCCAAAGTGATTCCATTTCACCTTGACCTGCACAATGGCTCGGTTTCAGAGCATTGTTTCTATCTTGTCCATAATGCATTTAGGTTTGGGTTGGAGTTATCCCTCTGGTTCCAACTGTATCACATTCCAATCAATAACATGATTAGTATCATGAACATATTTCCTTAATAAATATATATGGAATATATTATAAGCTCTAACAATAGGTGGGAAAGCAAGTATGCATGCTATTGGTCCTATTCTCTCTAGGACTTCAAATGGTCCAAAGTAGTGGGGTGCCAACTTATCACACATTCCCATTCTTAGGGAACTTCTCTTAGGTTTTACTTGGAGATACAAGTGATCTCCCACTTTTAACTCTTGGTGATGTCTCTTTCTATTTTCATAGCTCTTTTTTTTGTCTTAGGAGAATTTGATATTTTGTCTTATCTTAACCATGGATATTCCATCTACTTCAGTAATTTTAGTCCAAGTGTGATTTTATCCGCTAGAATTTCCAAGGCGAATGGAACTCTACACTTCCTTCCATAAATATCCTCAAATGGGCTCATCTTCAATTAGTCTTAGTAACCATTATTATAGGAAAAATACACCAAAGGTAGATACTCTTCCCATTTCTTGGGATGAGGCATAACATGCATCCTCAACATGTATTCTATCACTTTGTTCACTCTTTCAGTCTAACCATGTGTTTGAGGATGATAGCCCATGATAAATGCCAATTGTGTTCCCAAATGGCACCACTACAAACTCATAGTGTCCATGCCCTTTTCTAAAGGTTTTCGTGTGGATATCCTCGTCTTTGATTATGACTTGGTGATATCCTGACCTCAAATTGATTTTTTATAAAACTGTATCTCCTTTGAGATGGTCAAAGAGATCATCTATCCTAGGCAAAGGATACTTGTTCTTGATGGTCATCTTGTTCAACTTCCTATAGTCAATGCATAGTCTCAAGGTTCCATCCTTTTTCTTTAAGAACAAGGCTGATGCTCCCCATTACAATACACTCAGCCTAATGTAGATTTTTTCCAACATCTCTTTTAGTTTTACCTTCAACTCCACCAACTATGGTGTACTCATTATATAGGGTATCTTTGAAGCCGATATTACTCAAGCCACAAGATCCATAGAGAAATCAAGAACTCTCCTTGGAGGTAGTCCTGGAAATATTCAACCTTCAAATCCTTGTTTTTTGTTGAGCTAAGTACTTGTATAACATACAAGGGGCACCCTTTCTGATTGAACTTCTTACACTGGAACATTAATATTTTCCTTATTGAAATTGGATTTTGAATGCCTTGCAAAATTCTTTTGTTTCCCTCATTATCTTCACATTCCAAATCATTCTCGTAATAGTTTACTTTTTCCTTGTGTGAATCTATCCAATCCATACCCAACAACACATCATATGTTCCTAGGGGTAGGACATTCCAGGCTGCATGAGTATGTATTCCATTTATTTCAATTGGATAATATTCAATCATGTCAGCCACTTTCCTCTTCGTTCTAGTGGCTAACTGATCCAACCATGATTTTGCATTTTTATTCCTCTGTAATTAACATGCCTCAAAAAATTTAGGTGAAATATAACTGAGGTTAGACCCTAGGTTAATTAAAATAGAGATAGGTTGCTTGGTAATAATACCTTTCAACAACACCAAAGAAGCTTGGTGGTCTTCTTGCTGATTCTCCACGGCTGCATATATTCTTGGCATGCTTCTTGCTACATCATTGACTTTATCTACTTCTTGTACATTATACACCTTCCTTCTATCATGTTTCTATGGGGACAATACCTCAAAAAGGGTGGTTCTCCACATCCCCAGCATTGCAAAGGTCCTTTATTAGGCTACTATATTATTTCTCTTTCCTTCTCTGTTGTCCTATTTCCACTTTGACATGGAAAATTTTGTTGGTGCACACTTATGCTTGGTTGAACCAACTATGTACCCTTCCTGGAATTCTTGTATGGAAAGGTCTTGAATCCATTCTTTTGAAATCCACTCTTGTCCTTCTTCTTATAGTATTTTAAAGGCTCTTTCTTATGCTTAAATTGGTCATAGCAACACATGGCCTTTCAAATAGTTCCCTCTAATGTCTTGGGTTTATCAAAATCAATTTAGTCTTGGTAGGACTGTGGAAATCCACTGAGAAAATTTTTCACTCTCGATTTATCATCCTCGAGGTAAGGGACATACCACAACAAATCCATAAAAAAAATTTCATATGCATCCATGGTAAGTTGTCCCAACTTATTCTCATGGAATTCCTTGATAAGTAAGCCTTACTGAAGTATTTTTTAAACCGTTTCTAGTTCAATTTGATTTCCTTCAATCCCTTAACTTCCTTAAGGTATTTCCATCAAATGAAGTCTCCTCCATTCAGGTTAAAAATGGAAATCCTTTACTTAGTATTATCAAAGTAATTGTGTACCCAAAAAATACTTCTTCATACCAAACAACCATGCCTCATCTTCTTCTCCTTTATTAATTTATCCATCAAAGGTAGGTGGCTTAGTCTTCTTGAATTCTTCAATCATAGAACTCTGAGAATTATTCCTTTTTTTCTTATTAGGGACAATTGACTCTGTGCCACTACAAGCTCCTCTTATTAGGGAAATAACCAACAACAACTAACTAAGAGAGGACACCTTTCCTCCCAAATGTAGGCCTTACTATATAGTTTCTTCCTACAATACTCCACCCCCATGTGAAGCCATGATACCACAAGGGGAATGATTTATCTGGTTTCCAATATTAGGATGATCTGAGAAGGTTACTCTCTTTCCTCCACTATCAAAAACACAAGTTCCCCCCTTCCCACTGAGCTTGGGGTATCTACAGGTTTATCAAGTAGTTTATAAACTGGATTTCCCTTTCCTAAGGGAGTCCCTTATCTTTTATAGAGTCCATCGTTTACCTCTCCTTAACAGTTACAATTTCTATACAGTAAGTACCAAGTTGTATCCCTCTATTGCCCCAGTCTTGATCATGCTTTTCTCTATTTCAAAGTGATCATCCTTAAATCATATGAGCTTCCTATTTTCTTCAAAGAAATATCTCCCTTCTCTTCTCTCTAGTCTATGCAAATGAACACCTATTTTCATTGTTCTCTTGGCCTACAAATACATCACTCTTGTACTCTTTATTAGATTGTTCTTCTGATGCCACTCTCGGTGACTAACTATTCTCTCCTCTCTTTTTATATTTCTACTTGTATTTGTGCACATCCTGATAGCCTACTCATATGTCTCTCTTCCTTTTGGTGACCTGGCTGTGTTTTCACCTTTTGTCTCTCCTTCCTCAATCCATCGGGGTTCTCATGGATTCCTACAAATGAAACCTATTGATTTGAGGTTCGAATTCCTGAAGGGGAAATTTGTGGTGTCCTCTGCATTAGGTTACTTCAAATGATGTTTTCCTTCTTAAGGAATTCAAAACTATGAGTATTTATTAACTATCTCAACCACCATGTTAAGAACCAAATATTAATATAGCATAGAAAAACCTCAGAATAAGTACTCAATGCCTTTAAAAAGAGAAAATTTCAGATAATAAGCCTCTTCGAGGGGGCAAACTCCTTTTACCCCACATAAATGTTCAAGTACAAGATGATTCCAAATGAAAATGTATCTCTGGTATATATAGGAGACTAGGAGGTATAATTACAACTAATGGAATAAAGATGACATAAATAAAATAATATTACTAATGTAATATGCTCCAATTAAGGGGTAATGAGCCAATATTAGGGATTAACACACCAGTCTTGGTCTTCACAACAATTCATGTGGTTCCATATAGTTTTGGTACACTGGTAGGTGTATGTTTATGCCTTACAAGCATAATCTAGCTTTCCTTACAAGAATAATCTAGCTTGCTAAAAAAGATTCATGTTTTCTTCATAAAAAACATCTTAGCTCCACCTTACCCAACCACTTCATCAATTCCCATTTTTGTATCATGGTTAGTACTTTAAAGGTTTTCCCCTCTCATTCAACTATTTGGTGTCTCTCATTAATCAAAACATGATTACAAGCTTCATAAACATAATCATATGAAGTCTTAAGCATAATTACAATTATGGGGGGAAACAGGGTGTTACAGTTCCACTAGTATTGGAACCTTGCGAAGGTTTTACACTTGGGTGATATATTTTGTGGTAACATAACCAAGCTAAATCCACAGTTAATAAAAGTTTTCCACATAAAATGTTGTTCACCTTGAGAATGGGTGATGTCGATTTTGTAGCCAAGTACATAAATGCATTTAATACTATTTTGATCTAGTTGGAATGAGGATGTATAAGGAGGATCATTGTATGACCCTTTTGTGTTCTTTTCTAGGTTCGTGGGATAACTTGGTTATGATGATTTTAAGAACTCTAAATAAATTGGTGCTTGATTAGTTTGTGTGTTCTTTACTTTCATAGGAGGTGATGAAAAATGCTTCTGTATCTGCCAATGAGGCTTTGGGTGTTCGTGGAATATTGAAGGATAAAGGAAAGAAGAGAGAAAAGGGAAGATTCAAATCCCGTGGGAGACATAATTCTTCTAGAAAGTTTAAGGAAAAAGGTTGGAATTGCAACAAGGTTGGGCATTTCATAAGAGTTTGCAAGGAAGAGAAAAATAATAATAATAAGTAAAAGAACGATTTTGATGATGAGTCTGAAAATATATTCTTAGGACGTTGGTAGATACGCATTTTTTGTAGTTTTGGAAAACCATGTAGTCCAAAGTGCATGTTTGATATCCATGGGAGCTTCCTTCCATATGAATTCCCATTATCACTAGTTTTCAATGTATGAGAAATATGATGGTGGGATGGTATACCTTAGTGATGAATCTCTTCTCAGTATATTTGACCATGGTAGAGCCTTAATTAACTTCCCTAATGGAAGAGTGAAGGGGATCAATGGATTTTTTCACATTCTAGGTCTGGAATGGAACCTACTATCAATAAGAAAACCTGATGTGGGTGAGCAAATAGTTTTCTTTAAGAAAGGATGTAAGATGGTTCAAGGAGCTATTGTGCTCACTAAGGGTGTTCATGTAGGCACTTTGTTCTATATTTATGTGTGCACCATTGTATAATAGTTATTCAACTTTTGTAGTGGAGAGATTTGTAGGATCTACACCTTCACAATCACAAACCTATATCTTCTTCTCATGGTCATGCCTTCTAGGTACCTAAACAAGCTCTTTCCTTAGAAATCAAGTTACCTACAAAGAATACAATGCTATGGCACCAAATATTGGTCCATATAGGTGATAAGGGTCTACGATTCTCAAAAGAAAACAAATTGTGGATGGATTGAATGATTGTACTCTTGAATTTGATTTTTGAAATAATTTCATATATGGAAAACAAAATCATGTTCAATTATATTCTAGTTCTCACAAATCTTCTCAGTTGTTGGACTCAATCTCATGTATTTGGTTCGGTTTAAGTTCCTTTGATTTATAAGGATTTGTAATATGTTTCATTCATTGATGATTATTCAAAAAGGGCATGGGCTATTTTCATAGAACTGAATATGGGGTTTTTAGTAAGAATAAGGAGTTTAAAGATCTCTTGGAAAATCAAACTAGTAGGAAGATTAAGGCATTGAGGAATGATAATGGTAGTGAGTTTTATTCTACATAGTTTGATAAGTTTTATAAGGAGAATGACATTGAAATAGATAAGAAAATTACATATACCCCTCAACAAAATGGAGTTGTAGAGAAAATGAATAAAAAGTTGATGGAGACAGCTAGGAGTATGCTTAGTGGAGATGGATTAGATAATAAGTTATGGATAGAAATAGATTCTACTGCATGTTAATTGACTAACAAGTATACAACATCATCTCTTATAAATAAGACCTATTTAGAGTTCTGTATGGGAAAGAATCCATCAATTTAGCATCTTTGTGTTTTTAGTTGTGATACATATGCTCACATGCCTAGGGAGAAGCCATCAAAGTGGGATAACAAGGCTATGAAATGTATCTTCATTGGCTATGGTGTTGGTGTGAAAGGGTACAAGCTTTGGGATCCTATGGATGGAAAATTTTTGTATAGTAGGAATGTTAGTTTCAGAGAATTTGACCTTTTTTCGATAGTGGTGAAGTTAGAAAAGGATGAGAAAAAGTTAGTGGTTTAGCTACCATCCAATACCGAGAAATTGAATCAAAAAATGAATAAGAAGTTAATTATAGACTTGATGAGGAGGAGGGTTTAGAGAGTTCAATAGAGGAGGAAGAAACACCACTTCAAACTTTAAGGAGGTCCACTCAATAAAGAAGGAAACCAAAAAGACATAATTATAGGCTATCTAATTTTAGATGTATATGTTAGGGTCCTGACCCACACATAGGTAGATCAATATATTCAGATGTAATAAAGGTCAATATTAATAAGAGCTTTCAATAAAATAGAATAAGGTGGATGTAAGAAGACCTAATGGAAGCTTCCACTTCTAGAAGGATCTTCCTCTAGATGCTTCTCTTGATAGACATACTTAGTATAAATAAGGGGAGGGTATGAAAACCCTAGCTTGGAGATTATTGTAACAAAGCACTGCTCGACTGGAGGTTGCCCCCTCAAAGAGGCCCATGAACATTGCTTTCTGAATCAAAGTGTTATTTATGTTCTTGTTCTTATATCATTTTTGTGTTATTGTGGAGATTATGCTGGTTATATTACTGTTATTCTACCATTTCTAGCATTTTATTTATGTTCTGCATACTTTTTATATCTGGTATATTACAAGTGGTATCAAAGCACTTTCCTTGGCAGAAATTGTGGGAATTTTGTTTTAGGGTAGAGACGTATTCCAACATCTTTAAGCCACAGAGATCTGTCGTTATGCACATAAACCTGTGGTTGAGGGATTCATACACACAGGAAATACAAATGGTTCTTAAGTGCACTTCTGTTGGCCACCCTTGTAACCCTTGTTGGTACCCCTTCGAGTGGTAGCGCATCAGACAAAACCTATGTACAGATCGGCCTAGATTTCCTGAAGCCCTCTTTAGATAAACCTATTGGTCGTCAGACTGCTATAGTGTCACCGAGAACAACACTAGGGAAGATACTCTCTAGTACCTGGGTAGTCGGGTAGTACGACTAAGGGTACGGTCTATCCTCCTTAGTTGGTGCCCTGAGATATTGGGCCAAGTACTACTGTTGGACCCCACATGTATATCAGAGAGCTATAGCATAGGGCACACCCTTGTCTGTAGAACCTTTGAATACCTAACCCTTGGGGGATAGAAACTTAAACAAATTAAAACAAACCAGATCTATTGTCGCACAACGGTGTTCGGGTTGCCAAGTAAATACACATTTCTTTCTGGTTAAGCATTTGGGGATTTCATCACTGTAGTATTCTTCAGACCAT
>SNQJ01S0141650.1:0-14280 GCA_010110895.2 Picea sitchensis | reverse complement strand
AAGGGGGAGGGGAATGTAACACCTTGTTTTCCCCCATAACTCTAATTATGATTAAGACTTCATATGATTATGCTTATTAAGCTTGTAATCATGTTTTAATTAATGAAAGACACCAGACAACTGAATGAGAGGGAACAACCTTGAAAGTACTAGCCATGATACACAAGTGGTAATTGATGAAGTGGTTGGGTAAGGTGGAGCAGAGATATTTTTAGGAAGAAAACATGAATCTTGTTTAGAAATCCAACTTAATATTTCAAGGAATAAATATACTCCTACCAACGTACCCGACCTGAATGGAACTGTGTGAACTGTTATGAGGAACAATATTGGTGGTTGAGGAAGTTAATAACTACTCAAAGTTTTGACTTCTTGAATAAGGCAAGGGTCAACTGAAGTAACCTGATACAGAGGACACCAAGTATATTATTGTAATATTTTTTATCCTTGTTGTTGACTTGCCTTGTTCCATGAATATTCTAGGGTTTACCCTGGGAACCATCATTGAAATAAGTGGAAGTACATAAGGGTTTTCCCCACGAAATGTAACCTATTAAAAAAGTAATGGGAGAGGTTGCATACCAAAATATTTTGTAAGGTTTTAAGGATACATTGGCGGATGAAAGGAAAATAACCTTTATTCCTTATAACATGTACATCAGACACTATGGATTTCTAAATTCAAATCAAGCAAGAGAAGAAGAAAATCCCATGTTGGAATATAGATTTCTACAAGGCCAATTCAAAATACATGATCCTTTGGGCCTAGTTGTCAATCACACCAAAATAGTATCAATCACATGGGATTATGCACATGAGCGATGGGACTAGGAACTACCATTTGAGAATGATGTAACTTGGGAGGAAGCAAAATTAAGACTCCATTCAAAGGATTTTCCTTCACATATAGTATGTCTTTAGAGGAGGAAATGGAGAGAGTAAAACAAAAGTTGGCTAAAGCAGAAAGGTTGTTAAATAAAGAAGAGGAATAAAAGGACAAAGTTGAAAAAGAAAGAATTAAGAAGTGGAAGAAGAGAGGATGAAAGTTGAGTAGGAAAAAGAAAATAAAGAGATAGAGAAGTGATTACAGGCAAAGGACAATAAAGCCAAAAAAGAGAAAGAAAAAACTCAAAGAATATGAAAAGAAGAAGAATAAAAATTGAAGGAAGAAGCTGAAAAAATTGAAAACACAAGTCTTGAGGCAGAAGAAAAGTTTAGATTAGAAGAGGAAGCTATAAAGAAGGAAGAACAAGATAATATTGAACAGGAAAAATATAAATTAGAAAATGATCATGGAGTTTCCATAGAAAACACCAAGAACATTTAGGAGCAACAATCTCTTGATCAAACTTTAGAGAAAATAATGCAACAAGCAATGCCCCTCTACCTTCCAACATTTTACTCATTTGAATATCGTATCTTAGACTCTAAGAGTCCTTGTAACACCCTGTTTCCCCCAACTTGTAATTAATCATAAAATAGGATTACCATGCTAAGGCATGTGGATAATGTAAAATGTATTATTGTTAACTTCCCATAACTGACTATTGGGGGAGGTGAATCCTTGAAGTACCAGACATGATATCTCTAGAAGAAAGAAATCAGTTAATGAAGAAAGGACCAGTGGTTGAATTATAAACCACCCCCATGAATGGAAGCATGGTCTAGATACAGGATGTTATATCGAAGTACCACATAGACCTGCAGACCCAAGCTTCCTTCTGACAGAAGGAACAGGACAGGTAGGAAACCTTCTAGAGGAGGGAAGGTAAGATACATACAAAGACATAGTAAGAGACTAGAGGAGAGTGTAAGCTCGTAAGGTAGATGTGTGAACCAAAAGGAAGTGCAAAGAACACAACCTGAGGGACCAGAACGTGAGCTTGATGTTGAGGAAGAATATGATAAACCTCGTAGGGTCGCTGAGATAGAGAGAGTCTCTATGAGAGATGTCATAAACTCCCTAGTGATATCATGGCTTGGAATGGGGGTGGCCAGAGTGCTAAGAATGAATGCCTTTGAACCTATGGTTGGGTGGAAAGGCACACACCCATAGTCAGTTAGTTGGATGCAACTTGTAATAGATAAGTATTTCCATACCCTGTCAAATTGAGTTGCAATTATGTAATGAAATGGGATATACTGTGAACAACCCAGGGATGTGTATGTTTGCTTAATGGTTATACTGTATCTCTTTACTCATGTTTAGATTGTGTATTTAAGAAAGTATGGAATTATCTGATTTGTACACGTAAATGCCCAAGCCATGTGGTGGCTTAAGTTAAAATAAGAGGACTGTGAGTTCGTCGACCTTGGGAACAGTTACCCTAAGTCTCTGGGAGGAAAATGTCTATTAAGCTCAGGAAAGGTAGTGTAGATATGCACAGAATATCTATAGAGCGGGCAGAGACTAAGAACTCCTCAAGTTCTAAAATTGATAAAGGAGCGCAAGGGGTGTGCAAAAAACCCTTCTAAACATTAATTTTGGGAGAAAGAGTGCAAATCTCTTAAGCCTTAAGAGATAACAAAGCTCACGGAGAGTAGCGAGGTCAAATTATCGAAGGGGATGGTTCCTTTGTTTGGGAAGATGAATGGACGAAATATGTTCAGAAGAAGCCACGGTCTGTTGTGACCGTTGGATACAGGGAAGAGTGTGGGATTTAACCCTTAGAGTCATTCGGACTCCGCAAGTTCAGTGAATTTAACAAGTTCATAGTAAGGGAGGAAAAATCCCCAAAGTTTCGAAGTCCCAAATTTAACTATGAACCTTAGATCTGAGGATGCTTGGGAGACATACCGACCATCAAATCTAGGAAGTAGATGATAGTCAAGTTACCTGAACTACCAATGACTTAAGAATCTAACATCGCAGATGGATGCCAACCATTTAACAGGAGGAGAGGCCATCCCAGTCATCATATCGACTCGAATACTCAATGGAGTTACCGAATCAAACACCAACCGCTTGATTTAATCGATGGTTGGGAATCATTGCAGAGTGCAAAGGTGAATTTAGAGGACCTACTATTTCACAGCCCGCATCCCACAATAAATCCATGTTGTTGATCTCAGGGAATGGAATATCAATAACTAGGATTATACTAGAGTCGAGTGAGCACTTCCCAGATTGTGGAGGTTGGACCCTGCAATTACTGTAAACCATCGATCGATGGACACCTCGGTATTGGTCAGATCATGATTTAAAAAGGGGCAGATCTAAGCCATTAGTTCAGGAGTACCATCAAGATCATGAGATCAAAGATCCTGTCGCATTGCATGGATTGAAGGTGCATAAACTTTAAAATGTTGAGGGCGGGCCACAATCCAGACCACGGTTTTGGAGAAAGGACACGTGGAGGCTCAGGATGAATTGTGGGGCAAAAATTACTTTGGTTTCAAACCACCCTTGGACACACCCGCAATCATGTGGTTATGTGAGGTTATCGCCCAAGGTCATATCAAGAAAGGGGCTTATCAGAAAAGGAGCTAGTGCCCAGACACTGAGATTTTGTAGGTGCGAAGAGGAGGGTCGTGGGTACCTTTAGACCCACACCAGGAAACCTAAAGGGTCTGCGTATAATTATAGAATGAGACCATCAAGGTCTCAGAGAGTTTTTTGGCTCCAGAATCAGAGATCCTTGACCAAGAGGTCAGACTGGTTCCCCGACTTTCCAAGTTAGAAACCATGGATGGAGAATTTGTCCATTAAGAAAAGAGAAAAATTTTGTGCCTCGTCGTGGGTGTGTTAAAAATTAGTATCAGAGCATGGTTACAACACTTGGCCTACTTGGGCTCATGTACGAGTCACATAAGGAGGTATTGTTATCTGCATTTACTCCTTAAGGAGAAGGACTGCATATTGAACCTGTGATTTTGGGAATTCTTGTTGAATTTTAGCAAAAGAATTTATTTATCCCTTTGTCAAGGTGATAACTACTCTTATCGGAGTAGGGATATGCTAATTAACATTTATAATAATACTTGAATGTGGATAGATGAAGTTGGCACGGTTCTATCAAGATCAGTTGAAGCCTGGAGGATGGATGACCTAGTGTTCGTAACACTGAATCTAAGCATGGGCAGTTGGAACTTTAGGCACTGATGATGGTGTATTATATAATGGTTAATACCTTTGTGGGATTAGAGGAATCTGATAGGATCAGGTAGGATCCCCGGCAGTTATAGTTACTACTTTATATTAAAATCAGAGTATATAACTCTTCATGACCAGAGAAAACTGAGATGGGTAAAACCCTATGGACGCTAAGGCAAGAAGGTTTTCTTGTTAGACATTGTCGCATAAAGAGGAAATTGACCCAGGTTGGTGATTTCCTTGACAGAAGGAAACATCAATACAGGATATGACTGTGAGATTAGTCCTGTAAGTGACAAAAATCTCAAACTAAAGGACACTAATGATGAAATTAAACTATCAAGTGAATGCATTTGGTAAAAATGTGCAATAGACACACCTACATATACATGAATATGTATACATGATCATAAGGATGCTTGGAATATCCTTGGGAAAATGATATAGAAGGCTGATATTTGCATGTGTGTGAATGACATGGAAAAGGTGTAAGCAGTAAGCTAGCATGATGAATACTTAGCTGTGTTTAATTATGCTTGAGTGAATGGGTTTAATGCATTATGAAGCTTCTTAATATGAATCCTAATATCAATACCAATTAGGTATGAATGATATTAAATGTGCAAGTGATGCACATGTATGATGAGAGAGTATAGTTGTAGACACCATATGGTTGCCCTGATGAGTGAAATATAAAGCAAGAATTGTTCTTGTCCATATTAAATTAATACTATGGATGCATGGCTGACTCCATTCCGAAAAGTCATGAAAGTTTTGTTCCAAATAATAGATTGAGGGGGAGTGTATTCCCTTTCCTAAGGAAATACTAATATAATTAGATAAAAAGGGTAAATGAGCAAAGATGTTATGTTGTCATAATAAGAGGAAAATGATTATGCCTTTGAGAATCACGTGAGAAGGATTGCGAACAATCCTGAGTTGACTGATCTTAAAAGTAGAGATGCAGGTGGGTTGTGAAATATACCTATGACAACTACATGCAGGCTTAGGATTATGAACATGGTTAAATATATCATGGATGTATGTTAACAAAACTAGAATACGTATGGATACATAATTAGGTACATGACAAATATGCATGTTTATATTTCTTAGGGAATATTTGGTAAATAGATAAAAGCTAACTCGAGGTTGAGTCCAGCACAGATAGTGATGGACATGAAATAAGGAAGTTGCATGATGAAGGAGTCCCCTATGGAAGAATTGTGTGAAAACTCTGTCAGGACTCAGGGGGTCAGAGTCACGACCTTAGTAACTGCTGAGAAACTGAGTAGTGAACTACAAGATTATATATATATATATATAAGAATCCTAGATTACATTTTCAAATCATCATGTAATGAATAGGATACTATTGAATGAATAAAGGAGCATGTTTGATTGAATAGGCTTGGTTGAAGACATGTTAAGAAAAGGAAGTAAGGCCTTTAGAGATAACTCAGCTGGGCTAGAAAGCCCCAAGCAGTGTAGAAATAATTGGAAGAAGGGAAGAGCCCCTAACTCTTTTCTTGTCATGTGTTATGTTCCCTCTAGAATGAGAAAGATGATTTACTAATAGAAGTAGATGTTTTGACACCAGAGTCATGAGGATTGTATTACTGCAGAAAAAGTTGAGAGCTATTAGTATTGCACTCATCAAAACATTAAGGATAATGTGATGAAGTGCATACAGATATGCTAGGACATGTCTAAAAATGTTTTATTAATTTAAATTCTATGGTACTTTCATTTTTAATTTACATGACGACTAATGTGTTTATGAGGTATGTCATGTGTAGAAAGAAATAGATTGGAACTGTTGAGAAAGACAATTGCCAATAACGAAAAACCTCAACTAGAGGATGACTATGAGAAGGTTCTTATTGAAAGATTGTTGAAGGGACTTTAAAATTCCCCATGGAGCACCACTGATGGGATAATATCAGAGGGGGTGCTAACAACCAAAACCGGTATAAAAATGTTCATGCCTATGTGGCACAAGGTATGAAGGGATTGGGTAAGAATCCCTTCTGAAATGTTTTATGGTCTTAATGTTATGTATGGAACATTTAAAGGTAGTTGTATGCCTTGGATACCCAAGTAGGGAATGATTCAGGAAGGAGAACCTGAATGATGGAGGTGTGAACCTCTAGTAGTAAAAACTGATTGTAATCATCAGAAGAATTCATGAAATGATATGTCATGAATACATGGACCAATCAAGGAACGATTGGAAACAAAAGTGCTCATAGATAACACACTGCATATAATGCATTGAGGGAACACATGTTGCATAAGATTTTAAACAATGGATTTTTCAGTAAGAAAGGAAGACCTTCCAATGTTTTTCTTACATTATGTAAGCGCTGAAGGAAAACTAATCTGGGTGGCCATGAGTGTTGGCACCCTGGTTATTAATGGAGGAAGAATGATTAAAGGCATTCATTTGAAAATTTTGAGTTTCATGTGTACTGATTTGGGAATTGTGATCATCCTGTAGCCGAAAGCATAGTCATGTTGCAACAATGAATGAGCATGAATAAACCATATGGTGAAAAGTTTGGCTAATATCCAATGCACCATGACAAAGTACTTGTCATAAAGTGTGGGAAACTTAAAATCAATACAAAGGTGCATTGGATATGAATGTGGCCATGAATGTTGGCACATTCATTAAGGTCAATTGATATCTGAATTACATTCTGAAAAATTTGGTAGGCTGAAATGATGCATAGGTAAGGGATGATGTATCCTTTAGCTTTGTATCCTTGAATAGATGAAAGTGACTTGGAATGTTAGTATATTTGATTTTGAAAAGGTAATGTGCATGAAAACTAACAATTTGTTTGGTTGAGGAATGTTGAAATTGCAGGAGGAAATGGGTCTTGGATATGGCAGTATTGTAAGCCCATAAGGAAGATCAATTGCCTATTGAGCCAAACTGCAAGGAATGGTATTTCATTTTTGAGAAAGTGAATTTGATTGTTAGTATGCACAATTCTGAAATTGTTTGTGATGACGTTATAAAGGTGCAATAAAATGTATGTGCATGGAAACTAACAATTTGTTTGGCTGGTTGAAGTTGAAAGTACAAGAAGCAAAGGAGTCTTGAATATGGCAGCATTGTAAGCCATAATGAAGACCAATTGCCTATTGATCCAAACTACTATGGGAAGGAAAGTCCCATAATTATGAATCTGTTTCCTGTACAAAACAAATATGGAAACAAAATGTGGAATTTGGATATCTGTGCATCATAGATTTACAAGAAAATTTTGGATTTAAAATTTATTATGATGTCTCATGAATTTTTATATGCCTGTGATATGGGTGAGAAAGAGTATAATCTGATCACATGAAATAGAGACTGAATCAGGAAAAGGAGAGTAACCTTCATCCCTATATATGATTGAGTCGGTAGAAGGAGAGTAACCTTCGTCCCTAACTTTAGCTAAGCCAGAAGGCTGTCAAGCTGTAAAAGCATGAAAAATGGCTACTGTTGAGCCATGAGAACCCCGTGGTAAGCCATGATCGCCTAGAATATGTTGTGTTGAGGTAACATAAGCTAGAGGGATGCCTCGGCAGAACAAGTATGAGGGATTCCTCGATTGTAAGACTCGATAGAGTCTCTGGAATTCTTTTTGTGTCAGAAAACCTTAGCAAGGAAAGATGGATCACTCGAGGGACTGTATAACAGAGAAGGGGATGCCTGAGCCTGGGCTTGGAGGGTGAGTGACTGCAAGGAAGATGAGACCTTAAAATAGTTCTTGTAAACTATTGATTGGGATCATGCACACGATGGGCAATTCTTCCTATGCAAGAAAACATTGGCAAGGCAAGATGGATCACTCGATGGACTGTATAGTAGAGAAGGGGATGCCTGAGCCTGGGCCTGGAGGGTGAGTGACTACAAGGAAGATGAAACCTTGATAGTTCTTGTAAAATATTGATTTGGATCATGCACCCAATGGGTATGTCAAGGAAAAACAATGATCCTGGATAACAAAACAACCATGTGGATACAAATCCACATAGATACTTGTTGTGCTAAGATTATGAAATTTTCCAAGAATTTTTTTTTATGCAATGTTTTCGCATAAGACTATGATTAACATGCTTGTTGTCCAAGAATTATTGAAAGTAGGTGACCAAGATTAAGGGTCTGAAAAAGGACCTGATTGAGAAAGAAGGATCAAGATTTCTGAAACAACTGAATTATAAAGGCATGACAGGTGTTTTTGAGAAAGAACACCAAGGACGATGTTCCTTTAAGGGGGAGGGAATTGTAATACCCTATTTCCCCCAACTTGTAATTAATCATAAAATAAGATTACCATGATAAGGCGTGTGGATAATGTAAATATATTATTTTTAAATTGCCCATAACTGATTGTTGGGGGGGTGAATCCTTGAAGTATGAGCCATGATATCTATAGAGGAAAGAAATAAGTTAATGAAGAAAGGACCAGTGGTTGAATTATAAACCACCCCCATGAATGGAAGCATGGTCTAGCTGCAGGGTGTCAGCTCGAAGTACCACAGAGACCTGCAGACCTGAGATTCCTTCTGACAGAAGGAACATGACAGGTTGGAAACCTTCCAAAGGAGGGAAAGTAAGATACATACAGAGACACAACAAGAGACAAGAGGAAAGTTCAAGATTGTAAGGGAGATGCGTGAGCTGAAAGGAAGTGAAGAGAAAATGAATTGAGGGATCAAAACATGAGCTTGATGTTGAGGAATCATCTGATAAACCTTGCACGGTTGCTGAGACAGAGAGATTCTCTATGAGAGATATCGTAAACACCCTAGTGATATCATGGCTTGGAATGGGGGTGGCCAGAGTGCTAAGAATGAATGCCTCTGAGCCTATGGTTGGGTGGAAAGGCACACACCCATAGTTAGTTAGTTGGATGAAACTTTTAATAGATAAGTATTCTCATGCTTTGTGAAATTGAGATTTAATTATGTAATGAAATGGGATATACTGTGAACGGTCCAGGGATGTGTATGTTTGCTTAATGGTTATACTGTATCTCTTTATTCTTGTTTAGATTGTGTATTTAAGAAATTATGGAATTGTCTGATTTATACACGTAAATGCCCGAGCCATGTGATGTCTTAAGTTAAAATAAGAGGAATGTGAGTTCGTTGACCTTGGGCACAGTTACCCTAAGTCTTCGAGAGGAAAGAGTCTATTAATCTCAGGAGAGGTAGTGAAAATATGCACAAAATATCTATAGAGCGGGCAGAGACTAAGAACTCCTCAAGTTCTAAAATTGATAAAGGAGCGTACGGGGTGTGTAGAGGACCCTTCTAAATGTTAAGTTCAGGAGAAAGAGAGAAAATCTATTAAGTCTTTCAGAGCTAAAAAATCCTAGGGAGAGCAGCAAGGTCGAAGTATCGAAGGGGACAGTTCCTTTGTTTGGGAAGATGAACAGACGAAATCTATTCGGAAGAAGCCACGATGCGTTGTGATCATTGGATACAGGAAAGAGCAAGGGAGTTAACCCTTGGATTCATTTGGACTTTGTGATTTCAGAGAATTGAACAAATTCATCGTAAGGGAGGAAAAATCCCCAAAGTTCTGAAGTCCCGAAGTTAACTTTGAACCTTAGATCTTATGATGCCTAGGAAACATCCCAAAAGTCAGATCTAGGAAGTAGATGATAGTCAAGTTACCTGAACTACCGATGACTTAAGAATCTAACAACAAAGATGGATGTGGGCCATTTAACAAGAGGAGAGGCCATCCCGATCATCAAATCAACTCAAATTCTATCTGGAGTTATTGAATCAAACACTAGCCACTCGATTTAATCAACGGTTGGGAATCATTGTGGAGTGTGAAGGTGAATTTAGTTGACCTTCTATTTCATGTCCCTCAATCAACCCATGTTGTTGATCTCGTTGGGAATGGAATATCAATGACTAGTATTAGACTAGATTCGAGCGAGCACTTCTTAGATTGTGGAGGTTGGACCCCACAATTACTGTGAACCATTGATCGGTAGACACCTTGGTATTGGTCGGATCATGACCGCTGGACCTTGAACTCTTACAATATGGATAGTCATAAGCCTCTTAGGAAATCCACAGAGTAAAGGAGTCCTTCGGTATCGTCAGTTTGAGAGAATCGAAAAGATCAAAAGAGATAATGTTTTCAAGATCAAAGGCGAGACCCAAGATAGTCAGGCTCGCAAGAGGAACAAAGTTTGAGGCCTTTGAACATCTACAAAACTCTTCCAAGTCAGAAGAAGTTAAAATATTAAGAGGAGGGGCGACAAAATCCGTCAATTCGATTGTGGGGATAATCCTAGACCATTAGATCAACGTTCAGGGAAACAGAGGAGAAGCATTGAGAAGGAACAGATCCTAACCATCGGATCTGAGTGCAAGGGGACGATAGTCATCTGATATAAGGTAAAGTGCATGAGTGTTAAACTTTGTGTGCACAAGAGGATTGACTGGCCAAAGTACCAAAGTCCCGAAGCGAGTTGGGACTGTTCATCGCCAAGAGGGAAAGGTGGTGCAAAATCTACAACCCCTAAGCAAGAGCTTGTGGTCAAGGAGAGTTTGAAATTGCCGAAGTAAATACTGACTGTTGGTCCTTAGGGGCGGTACGTGTCCACAGATCCAAGGCTCTGGGAAAAATCACTTCGAAGGTTTCAGTTGAGAGTTGAAACTCTCGAAACCCAAAGTCCATAGTGAATCTAGATCGTCAGATCCAGAGAGACGTGTGGCTACAGATCACGAGCTTCAGGAGGGAGAAAAGGTTGAGAGTTGAGATTTATGAACCCCAGAAATTCGAAGTGAATTTCAGCCATCCGATTCAAAGGGACACGCAGTAGAAATCCACACACTTCAAGGGAAGGAGAAAGTTGAGGTTTGAGAACTCCAAAGACCAGAAGTAAACGTCAGCCGACGAATCTAGAGGATAGGTGGTGTAAGTCTGTGGACTCTGGGTAAACAACCAAAGTAGGTCCTGGTTGTTGATCACCAGGAGGGGTATGCGTCGATAGATCAAAATCTCTGGGTGAATTCACTTTGGAAGAAATGAGAGCGTAGAAGTTTGAAACTTTCGAAGCCCGAAGAGACAAAGAGTCGAAGGGCCAAAGTGGATCTCGTCCGTTGGACGACAAGAGAAATGTGTCATAAGACCAGAGATTTCGAGAAAAACACTTTGAGATTTTCAGTTGAGAGTTGAAACTCCTGAAGCCCGGAGAGCCAAAGACCCGAATTGAATCTGGACTATAGATACAAAAGGGCAGATGGCGACATATCATGGATTTCGGGTGCAAGCACTCCAAGAGAATGCAAAGGAGAAGAGTTTGAAAGCACCAAAGTTTTGAAGGAGAATATTGACCGTTGATCGGGAAGGGAGATGAAGGCCATAGATCTTGTCTTGGTTGAAAAGTGTCAAAGTCCCGAAGAGGACCAGGGCCGTTGATTTTGAGAGGACACATGGAAAACAATTTGCCACTTCAGGAGAAATCACTCCAGAATAAAGAGAGGGTATTGAACAAAAAATCTCGAAGGTTGGAGAGCTGGAGTTCATGTGAACCACCCGATTGAGAGGGACAGGTGTCAGTAGATCTTCCACTCCGGGAGATAGCCACTGCAGATAAAACAAGGTTTGAGAGTTGAAAACTCTGAATGCCAAAGTCCCAAAGAAAATCACGTACGTTGATTTAAAAAGGGGAAGATCTAAGCCATCAGTTCAGGAGTACCATCAAGATCATGAAATCAAAGGTCCCATCGCATTGTAGGGATCGAAGGTGCATGAACTTTAAAATGTTGAGGGTGGGCCACAATCTAGACTACGGTTTTGGAGAAAGGACACGTGGAGGCTCAGGATGAATTGCAGCGTGAAAAGTAGTTTGGTTTCAAACCACCCTTGGTCATGCACGCAATCACGTGGTTACATGAGGTTATCGCCCAAGGTCATATCAATAAAGGGGCTTATCAGAAAAGGAGCTAGAGCCCAGACTCTGAGATTTTGTAGGCACGAAGAGGAGGGTCACGGGTACCTTTAGACCCACACCAAGAAACTGAAAGGGTATGCGTCTAATTGCAGAACGAGACCATCAAGGTCCCAGAGAGTCATTTGGATCCAGAATCAGAGATCCTTGACCGGGAGGTTGGACTGGTTCCCCAACTTTCCAAGTTAGAAACCATGGATGGAGAATCTGTCCATTAAGAAAAGTGAAAATTTGTATGCCCCGTCATGGATATGTTACACTCCTCGTATTGATTTGTCATTTTTTTATTATCAAGACTACATTTACTATTACATAAACTTCCACTCAAGTTTGAGGATGGCATATTAATGGCTATAATTGTTGTTCATAAAATTAACATTTCATAATAAGAATAAAGAAATTACTAATACAAATACTTTGTCTTGAATTTGTTTCCATACACAGGTAAAACCTTTGTTGTGATATTCAAGCATCGATCTTTGCATTTCTAGATTAATCCCTTCTTTACTTTTGTTTGTACCCTAAAAGGTCCATAATTCAATCTTCTTCCCTGACTACAGTTTTCCCCATTAGTAATGCTTCTTTCTACATAACAAATATTTATCAATCCTCACATTATGTAGTGTTCATTAAATCTTTTATATCATTTGAAATGCATACATAGTGTGGAAGATTACAATGTTATTATATCTGGGCGACCATGAATTCCTAGATGTTATCTACAACTCCACAAAAAACAACTAAATTGCCAAACTAACAATATCAACATAAGATATTTGGTTCTTATATTGAGAACAAGAATTAAATACTTTGTGATCAAATCCTCACTTTGATTTTTTAAATTACTTTAAAATATGGCTTGAACATTCATCCAAGTTGCTTAATGGTCTTTGTTACTAATTGTACATGGGATAAAATTTTCATTTTCTTATTGATTCAAACAATAAAAGAATCAATTTCATAACATCTATATTTGACCACGTTCTCAATTATCTTCTCCTCATCCACAAGAGGAAGAGGAATTTTAATCTTTCTCAAAATTTCAATAAAATTTGCATGAAATTTGAACTATTCAAATTGTGTGACAATTTTTGTGTTTGGCCCCTTAAAAGGATTTTGTGTCTTACACACACAAGTGAACATAGAAATTTGATAATCTATTAATATTTCCCTCGGACAAATTTAGTTGAGATTTGATTTTTGAATAGCTCAATTTTTCTTTAGAATTGAACAACAATAATGCAGCTCGAGGATATGTTGTCACAATAAGCTCCACCATAATGGAAATAATATTCCCAAAATGATTGGACGTCTCTTAAGAGTATATTCATGTAATATTTTGATGTTTTTTTTCTATCTATATGAATTATTTAAATACCAGTACATAATTTACCATCTTGATAGTCAAATTGAGATCAAATGACTTGTAGCTGGGCCAAAATCTAGTAATCAAAACTATTACAATAAATTCTATTAAAATATTTGCATTCTCATTATCCTCAATATATTTTTGAAATTTTTGTTGGTTTTGTTACCCCCTTAGACTAGGGGAACTAGGGAGATCATGTCTCGATTCCCACAGGTAGTAGACATGGATTCCCGAGAGCTAGATTGACTAGCAAAGCCCCACAAGATCCCTCATATTCATTGATGTGTCACCATGCATCACTGGCAGTAGAGCAACATCCATCAAACCAATATGGCCCCAGAGGAAAATAGGTCTTGCTTCATGAGGTAATAATTCTGGTATCATGGTAAGTGTAACTCTAATAATTGAAGCATTTGAATATGTTGCAAATAATCCTTTCTTGATTACAGAGTGTTTTCTTCAAAATTATGTATTTTGCCTTATTTAACCTTCATGGGTGTCATTACATCCTAGTAAGTTGGTCACCCTCAAGAATGAGGTGCTACTGGTGGGTTCCTTAAAGAGTCATCGTACCATTCCTAATCATACTTATCACTTTCCATACTTCTTCATTTTCATCTCCTCATATTTTGGGTTTTTAGATGCACTGACCCAAGTAGGGATTGTACCTCATTTCATGGGCAGAAGGGGCCAAAGGACAAGAAGGAAATGTAGCTAGAAAAAGATAAAATTCATATATATAGGAAGCCATAGGAACCTAGAGGGATCGGGGAAGGAGAGACAAAAGGTGGAGGAATGTTAAGAACCAAATATCAATATAGCATAGAAAAACCTCA
>SNQJ01S0141649.1:34424-44797 GCA_010110895.2 Picea sitchensis | reverse complement strand
ATATTTAAAATTTAATTTTTATTTTTTTTAAGTTGGTAATATAGTTAAAATTTCAAAATTTAATTGAATTTAAAAAAAAAAAATTAATTTTGTAATACATTCAAAATTCAGTTTTTTATTAAATCTTTTAGGTTTGTTGTCTTAATTTTTTAAGAATGTTTAATTTTTTTAAAATTTTTTAATTTTTTTAAAATATTGTGTTTTAGCTAAAATGTATTTAATTTTCAGATTGATTTTATTTTCTTTTATAAAAAAAAATCATTTTTGGGTTTTTTTCAATTTCGTTGGTTTAAATTAAGTGCTTTAAGACTTAATTTTTTTTTTCTAAAACAATATATTTAACTATTTATTTTGTTAATTTTTTGAATTTTTTTATTAAAAGTTGTGGTTTGCCTTTATTTTTCGAACAAATTTTTTTTTTCTTTATTTCTAATAGAATATTTATTTTTTTTTGAAAAGGAGGAATTTGTTTAGGGGTGTTTTTTTTTCCAATTTAATTATTTTCTTGCTGTAAATTATTTTAACAAATTAAATTATTTAATACATAAATTATCATCGTCTTGTGACACTTTGTCATCCTTACGTGCAAAATACTCAACACTTTTGTCTCAAACGTTTTTTCCAATGTAGTCTTCTAATATTTTTACTTCAATGTTGTTGCATCTTATTGTTCCAAAAACTTTCTCAACAATCATCCTTATTGATTGTTCCAAGTTCACTTTGGACACTCCAATATTGTCATCCAGAGATATAGGGATGCTTCAAGAGCATATGACATTTAGGCTCTCTACAATACTTTTGTATTAATTCAAATTCTTCAAGACCTTCAGCACATAAGTACTTCAAGAATTATTCAGAGTTGTTGCAAGGTTTCTTTCGAGATACTACAAGACTTATTAAGGTTTATCTCATAAATTGAATATTATGTACTTCTCTTCTTGTTGCAATAAATTCCTCCTTGATACATTCAATGATTTTCAATGTACTTTCAAATCTGTCCTTCATATTCTCTTATATCTTCTCTACAACCTCGCTCAAGTCATCTTCAAGGAAATGCACGAGATTGTACTTTACTTCTACACTAACCATGCTTAACTCTATCCTTTGAATCAACACTTAACTCTCTTGAAATTGTGCGAAAAGAAGTCTCTAAATTGTCCAAAAAAACATACACAAATATGTAAAGAAAACACCTTGAAATATGTGCTTAGAATAGTCTTCAACTTATCAAACAAAGTAGTTTAATGACATTTTCCCATACAAGTTGATCATTGTATTTAAGTGAATCTCAAATTATTATTCAATAGTCCTTTTAATGATGTCCTAACTGTAACACTCGAGAAGTCCTAATGACTTTCAACTTAGGTCTCTAATAATCCATAAAGGTAGTCCTCCAACTGTCCAAAAATGTTCATATAGATACCCTTAAACAGTTCTAAAGTTGTTCCTCAATATATGGCATACCAACTCTCATCTTCCAACCTCATGCTTACTTTTGTTCAAGATCATATTTACATCATGCCCTTATCCTTGAGAACCTATTTCATTTCTCAGGACTATCTTAAGTGATCAATGTAAGTAGTCTAAAATAGGCATCCTAAAGAGAAACTTTCTTCTTATATTGAATGCACAAAACCATTAGGTCCTTCTCTATCTTGTTTTTTCTCTTTTCTTCTCCATACAAGATTCGGTCTTTGGTTGTAAGATTTGACCTTGTCAAGTTGTAAAAGATCCTCATCCTTTTCTTTCTCCTTCCAAATATTTCCATTCCATTGTCCATGTAATATTATGCAATTTCGGTCTATGTGTCCATAAATGTGACATGTATAAAACTCAACATTTTGAAGATTTATCCTTTTCACATTGTTCACCTTTTTCATATACCTAACAATTCACTACCTTCTAACCAAAAGTATTACAAGAATAATAAACACAAAGAAATATATTTTGATACTTGGGTAATGTTGGCCTTCTTAGAGGGGCAATCCTTCTTGGTCCTTGCTGATCATGATTCCTTTCTCTACTACCTCTCAGACTTAAAACTTTCTTTTCATTCTTCTTTTTTGGGAGTCTAGAAAGTTTTCCTTCACCTTCTTGAGTGATGCCAAAAATGATACCTCACTTGTCAACTGACGATCTTTGTTGGACAAGGATGTCATGTAGGAATCCAATGCTCTTACTGAATCTCTCATTTGTCCTTAGTTGTTTTTTCATCCTCTCCACTTCTTCTTTTAGAGAAACAACTCTAGTCTCTAACCTTTCTATATTTTCTTCCTTCTCCCTTAGTAGTGTCTTTTGATCAATACTACTATCTTCCATCTGTGTTTTTAAATTATGAACTTCCTCGTGGGTCTTCTGAAATTGTCCTTTCAATGAATGGTTTTCTTTTTCAATCTCTTCTTCCTATTCAATATACTTGGTTGTGGTTTGCAGCTCATCCTTTAAGGACATGATTTCATCCTCTTCATCATCACAAATATTTTTTTTTTCCTCTAGCTAGTTCATTAGGATTTGTTCCATTTTCAATGTTCCTTCTAATTTTACTTTCATAATAGCATCATCTAATTCATATAATTCTTCATACTTTAGCATTTGATGCCTAAGCTGCTCGTTTTTTCTTCTCTATTTTTTAAATCAACAAGAGAAGAAATGAGTTCTCCTTCCCAGACAATTTTAACATCTTCTTCAAATTCAAATTCTTCCATGCTACCTTCAAATGATGAGTCAATACTACTTGGCCCTTTTGATATTGCTTCAACTTTGAATGATTCTACTTTTTCCTTGACTAGAATGGCAGGTGCTTCCACTATGGGGGTGTAAAGCCTTTCATTAGGGCTTCAAAGTGTAATGGTAAATTTGTAATCTAAATTACTTTTCTTTTCTTGTACATGACATCTAATTTCTATTTATATTTGAATTATAACAAATCTATCTAATTTATGTTGAATTTCTAGAAAATTTAATCAGTTAAATATCAAAATCTCAAATTATTCAGTCCAAAATAGTCACAAACAGATTACAGAACGTATTACACATTTACAATACATAGATACATATCATAAATTTCATTCAGAACAAAATTGTACAGTGGTTAAATACCTCTTGAATAATAAGTTTATCTCTTTCTTTCTCGTTGTTGTTAACTACTTGAACTGCCTAAAAACTGCTTGAAACTGCCATAAAACTAAATCTTTTCCTCCCAACCAGCTAGGAACAGAGCCTCTCTGACTTCCTAGCTCAAGGATTCCTTCCAGTCTCTTGACCCCCGAGCCCAAAATTCCTAGCAACAGGTGCCCCATGTTAGAATCCTCCAACAAGATCCTCAACCACAACCAGTAATACAATCCTCCAGCAAGCTTCTCAAGAAAAACCAGTAATACAGTCCTCTGAAAATAATGCTCCCAAAACAAAAATAATAGTCACCTTCCCGAGTGTTTCCCCCCTCTTATCCTCCTTTCCCCCCTTCCTTATTCACCGCCTTATCCCTCCATTAAACCTCACCCACCTAATCACCCCATTAAATCTCAACTACCTTATCCCTCCTTTCATAAATGGGTTCATCTTCCGATACAAAATAATAATTAATAATTTATTAATATCTCCAAATAAAAATTATTAATTTATTAAACTAAAATTCATTAAACAATTATTTAATCATGAAATTAATTGATTAATTAATTAAACTAGTATTCATTAAAGAATTATTTAATCATGAAATTAATTAATTAATTAATTAATTAAACTAATATTCATTAAATGAACATTTAATTAATTAAGTAGGGTTGTTACATACACCCACCCTTCAAGAAACTTTGTCCCGAAGTTAAAGTACTTTATGATACAAGGGAAATGACACATGGTTCACACATTCATATCCAATAAACAACATTATCAGTAAGTAAGCCATGAAAACTCATACATACTAGTGTACATGTGCAATAAATGCATGTGTAGCTAGTACATATAAGTCTCGTACATGTACTAATAACAATAACTATCACCTCTATAGTGAGTTATGTATGCATCCAATCCAATCAACAAAATTATTCATTTTATAAAATATAATAAACCAATCAAATGTTTGTGAAATCCCTTAATTACAATAATCTAGCTCAACAATGTTATTTAGAAAATTGTAGTTTAGTTAAGTAATTATGAATATACATTTATACACAATTTCTTTTCAGAAGGAAAAACAATAAATTCCACCATAAGGAAAATATCCATACACTCTCAACTATTTCTATTCATCCTTTCTCCCTAACTTACTTCCATATTCCATTCCTATCCTTCCTTTGCTGGACTATCTTGGAGCGTCAACTATATTGACCTAACTCCAAATAGAACCCGTAAGCGAAAGTGTCACTATATTGACCAAGCTTCCCCAACATGCAACTGACCATCATCATCACACGTCTAGGGGAGCGTGAGCTAACACCATCCTCCCATGACTCTAGGTTTCAGAGGATACATGGTGGGAAATGCCTCCACCCATCCTAATAGGACTAGGGTCCACACCCTACAATGGAATATATAGTGGCATAGTGTTGCTGAGAATTTTGTCATCGTTTATTCAGTTTTAGGCAGTCTCACCACCTAAAATCCTGCACTGGTCCACATATCATAACAATGCATTCAAACCAATATAATTTCACATACAAAGATTCATACCATATTGTTTGTTGGTCGGTGGTCATGACATCCACTTTCATTACCATTATCCCTTGGCTATTTCATAGCCCATTGACCTGGAGATTAGTCTATAACACAAACTCATACATATCTATGCATTATCATCTTGTAATTTCATACAACCATAATCTCAAGTCAGTATCCATGTACTAACAACTTAATATCAAAGTTTTCAAGTTAGAAATAGATCTCATAATATCCCCATAACTCAATTGGTGTTACTCGTTCATAGAATTTTCATTTACATAATATATCGCATCATATGCATTATCATTCAAATAACATTTAAACATTCATAGAATTTACATTCTCATAATAGATCGCATCATATCCATCATCATTCCAATAATATTTAAACATTCATAGAATTTAAATTCACATAATAGATCGCATTGTATTCATCATCATTCAAATAACATTTAAACATTCATAAAGGTTCCTATGTCTTAAAAGTTCAAGTGTATCATTAATAGTTTCACTGTGAACAAAAAATAAAGGTGATTAGGCCTCAGGTAATCCTAGTTGTCTAAGTCAAAAGGTGGTTTTAAATACACCCATCATTTGAGAAACATATTCTCAGGGTGGTAAAAAAAGTGAGGGATAATCTCGTCGTAATGTCTCGACATCCTCCCAAGTAGCAGATCCTGGACTATACTTGTCCCACTGGACCTTAACTTGGTCTACCTAATGGTTCCTGAGATGTCAGACTCTACAGTCCAATATGAATAATGGTTCTACCGTGAGGGTTCTTGCATCTGATACCTGCAATTCCTTCCAATTTAGTTTATGTGATTCATCAACAACATAATGACATAGAATAGATACATGAAAAACATTATGAGTTTTATGCAAGTGGGGTGGCAGTACGAAACGATAGGCAATGGGTCCAATTTTCTCTTGGATTTTGAATGGTCATATAAATTGAGGTGACAAATTTGTCCCCTTCGCGAACCGAATGGTACTCTTATTAGGCCTGATACGGATGAAAACTTGATCTCCCACTTTATAACTTCGGTCATTTCTATGTGCATCAACATAACTTTTCTGTCTATCCTGTGCTTTCATTAGTCTCTGCCTAATCTGAATCACCTGTTCCTCCATCTCTTGAATCAATTCTGGCCCAACTGTTACTCAGTCTTCTAATCTTTCCCAACTCAATGGTGTTTTGCATGTCCTTCCATATAGATCTACATAGGGTGGCATTTCGATCGAGCTATGAAGACAGTTATTGTACGCAAACTCTACCAAAGGTAGGTACTTCTCCCAATGGGTTTGATTGTCCATGCCATACATCCTAAGAAATTCTTCTATAACCTAATTCACTCTCTCAGTTTTCCCATATTTTTCAGGATGATAAGTTGTCCTTAAGTTCAACTGAGTCTCCAACACTGACTGCAAAATTTTCCAAAACCTAGAAGTGAATTTGGAGTCCCTATCTGAAATGATATTCTTGGGTATCCTATGCAAAAATATGAGCTCACTTACAACCATGCATGCCACATCAGTGAAATCGTTAGTATATCTAACCAGAATAAAATGAGCACTCTTGGTTAACTTATCAACTATCACAAAAATGGCATTGTGTCTATGAGGTGTGAGAGGCAACCCCACAACAAAATCCATAGAAATGACTTCCCACTTGGACATAGGAACATCATGTTGTTGTAGGAGTCATGTCGGGTGATGGTGGTTGGATTTCACTTGCTGACACTCTAGTCACTTGGCGATGAAATGGACTACATCACACTTCATTCCTACCCATAATAAGATATTCCTCATGTCTGCGTACATTTTATTCACACCTGGATGCGCACAATAAAGTTCTCTATGGGCTTCCTTCAGTATGATGCTTTGAATATCCCCACCTTCAGGGATGTAGTCCATTTAGACCCACAAAATATCCCCTTCCTTCAGTCCATCTGATTCCAGTCTATATCCTTCATAGTTTGGATCTAATTGCCTCCCACCCTGGATGTTTGAAGTAACCTTTAAATACCAACTATCTCCAAGGAGTTGTGTCAACACACGTTCCCTTAGATTGACTTTTAAGGGTACCAAGGAGAAGACACGTGGTCTCCTACTCAAGGAATCCACGACCACATTTGTTTTTCCCTTGATGTAAGAAATACCAAAATCATACTCACTCATAAACTCACTCCATCGCCTTTGCCTAGAATTCAGATCCCTTTGAGTGAAAATATTTTTTAAACTTTGATGGTTCATTTTGAGGTCAAAGGTTTGCCCCACTAGATAGTGCCTCCAAAGTTTCAGAGATACCATTACAACTGCCAACTCTACATCATGAGTAGCATAAATCTCCTCGTGTTTCTTCAGCTTCCTTGATGCATAAGCTATCACTCCTCCATCCTGCATTAGCACAGCCCCCAACCCTTGCTTCGAGGAATCTGTGCAGACTCTGAAGTCCTTTTCTATATCTGGCACTCGTAGAATTGGTGCACTAGTTAGTAACCTCTTAATATCGATGAATGCACTATCACATTCTTTTGTCCATTCATACCTGACCCCCTTGCACTGCAAAGTGGTGATGGGTTTTGCTATTTTAGAGAACCCTTCCACAAACCTCTAATAATAACTTGCTAGCCCCATGAAGCTTCTTACCTCATGAGCATTTTTCGGCACTGGCCATTCCATAATGGCCTTTACCTTTTCTCAGTCCACAGAGATTCCTTTGCCGGAAATGATATGACCTAAATAGTGAAATTATTTCTGGAAGAAGGAACACATCAAAAACTTCCCATACAATTTGTTCTCTCTAAGGCAGGACAACACCACTCGCAAGTGTTCCTTATGCTCTCTTTCATTCTTGGAATAGATGAGGATGTCATCTAGAAAGACTTGTACAAAATGGTCTAAGTACTTCCGGAATACACCGTTTATGAGGCTCATGAATACTGTTGGTGCATTGGTCAATATGAAAGGTACTACAATGAACTCGTAATACCCAAACTGAGTTTGGAAGGCAATTTTAGGAATATCACCTTCCTTAATCCTTAACTGGTGATACCCTGATCACAAATCAATTTTTGAGAATACCGCTTCTCCTTTCATCTGATCAAAAAGATCATCTATATGTGGCATTGTGTACCTATTTTTCACTGTAGCATGGTTCAAGTCCTTGTAATATATACACATTTATAAGGAGCCATCCTTCTTCTTCACAAAAATTACTGGTGCACCCCAAGGTGAGACGTTGGGCCTTATTAGCCCTAAGTCAAGTAGCTCTTTCAACTGCATTTGCAACTCACAAATTTATAGCATTTTCATCCTATACAGAGTCTTGGAAACTTCTTCTGCACCAATCTTTAGCTCAACAGTAAAATCAAGCTCCCTCTCAGGAGGTAACCCTGGCAGCTCATTCAGAAAAACATCCTTAAATTATGACAATACAGGGTACTGATCCAAGGATGGTCCTTTCCTTTTATTGATTGCTTCCACTACATAAAGTGAACACCCTTGCCTCATGCATCTCTTAAACTTCATAGTTGAGATAAAGCGTAGGGACACCTTTCTCCGTACACCATGGATCTCTACTGGCCTTCCTTCATCGTCAACACAAAGCACCCTTTTTGCAAAACAATCTAAAATAGCTCGATGGTATTATAACCAATCCATTCCAATGATTAGGTCATATGTCCTGAGGGCAGTGACGTATACCTTCAACCTAGTAGTACACACTCCTAGGTCTACTAGACAATTATCAACGCTAGGTCCTACCGCTTGTTTTTCCCCCGAAGCCATCTCAACTTGTTTAAAGTCGTCGTGATCGTAGGCTTCCAACCCACTCTTTTCTAATGCAAAAGGTGAAATCAAACTATCTGTAGCACCAGAATCAAATAGAATTTTAACATTGATATGATTTGGCGTACATGATGACTCCACCACCGTGGATTGATTTTCTACTTGGAGATTATTAACTGTTGCATAAATATGGTGGCTTCCACTTTCTCTTCCCATCGAGGCCTTTCCTTCTCTATGCACAAATCTTACTTGCAACTATGGGAAGTCATGCTGGTAATGGGGTCCTCCACATCCCCAACATGTAACATGAGATTGAACTTGTGCACTATTTTGTGATGGTCTCTGAAAGGATTTCCTTCCCCTGGAACCCTTGCCCCTACTAGTTGCTCCCTGAGAAGGTCGTGAACCTGCCTACAACGTTGGTGATGAACGGAATGTTGCACTCGCTTCCATCGAAATAATTGTGGCGATTGTCCTTTGTGTTACTTTATTACGATAAGGAGGAGGCCTAGAGCTCCCTCCTCTGGAGAAGGTCCTAGGGGTCTTCCCCACAAATCTAGGATGATGTAGAAAGGTCAATTGCATACCTTTGTTTAAGCTCATGTGTTCATCAATAGAACATGCATTTTCAACTGCTTCTGCTACTAAAGACTATTTCCACATACATACCATGGCCCTTATATTAGGGATTAACCCATAGACAAAGTTCTCTACCTATCATTGATCATTATCCATGTATGAAACATATTTTACCAATTCCATGAACCTAATCTCGTACTCTTCCACGGTTCTGTTTCCCTGTACTAGACCATGAAATCCTCCCACCTGTTGTTCCTTGTAGTAAGCTGGTAGATATTTCCTTTGAAAACTTTTCTCAAAAATTTCCCAAGAGATAGTGTCTAGGGTAAGGTGCAACTGCCTTTGCAAGTTACCCCACTAGTTCAAGGCATTGTCCCTTAACTGAAACATTGCTATTTTCTCCTTTGATGTGGAAGCATAGTCTCTTAAGGAGAAACATCGTGTCATTCCTTCCAACCATGCCTCTGCACATTTACTGGCACGACCCCCTACAATCTCTGGAAGTTTGATCTTTTGTAGTTCTCTAGTGATGTCCTCGGGTGGAGGCCCTCTCCCAGAATCCCTCAACGCTTCAGGGTTACCCATTTCAGATGGTGGGGGCTCCACTTCAATCCCTGCTGGATGACACCCCTTTAAAGTCTCATTTATGGCCTCCAAAGAGCGCAAAATGAGAGCTAATTCAGGCGAAGGTGGTGGCGACGTTGGCAATCCTTGCGACGATGCCCCTCGACCTTGATTTCCTCGAGTCATAACCACCCTGTATTATTGAATCTGGATCAATGTTTGTTAGGGATGATTCTAAGGGAATTCGAATTCGCACAACTTTTACTGGTAAACAAAGGCTTAGGTGTAAGTTTTATTTTACTTGTTTGTAAACAGACATTACTCTCTTTAGGGTAAGTGGCTAGGTCAAGGTCGAAAGCCTCTAAGCTCGGTAATTTCGTAAATAAAATCTATGAACTCTTTACCTTGCTAGTTATTCTAGCACTGTACCATACTCGCCATAGTGCATCAAATCCCTTAGGTAGTGCTTTCTATTACACCTCCTATTATATCCTAAGTATTCACCACATCATGTGTCAAACTCTCGCTACCCTACAAGGACCTTTAACCTTTATAAATTATAAAATATCACTATTAAATTCATTAATCATATGGGTACCAACCCACTATTATTATTATAACTTTATAATGTTAATTTAATCATCAAGTTTACCAATAAATCATTAAAGTAAATAAATTAATTAACTTAATTACTTAGATTAGCCTTATAATTTTTATTGAATTAAAACTCTTAGACACTTCTTTATTCAATTACTATTAATAATAATCCCTTTATATAT
>SNQJ01S0141649.1:9604-31776 GCA_010110895.2 Picea sitchensis | reverse complement strand
AGAGAGAGGGAAACGAGATATAGACACCCTCATTGTGCATTTGTATTATTGAATTCAGGAAGAGCAAGAGCATGCAGAGAGCTGTGTAAGAACACCCATGTACAGGTCTTGAATTAATAGAAGGAAATTGATTCAAATCCATGATGTTGTGTTATTCTATGTGTATGTCTATTAATTGAGATGCCCTTGAATGTTTGCTTCCTGTTATGCATTTGTTGTTGTGATGTATTTATGATTTCATGCTTTGAGTGAAGTCTGAGAGGAAATAGGAATGAGTTTCAATTGTTTCTCTATTTGAGCCAGAGAATTCCTGCAAGGAGTGCAGTTGAAGTGTCCGCAAGGAGTGCATTAACAGAAGGTTCAGATAGAGATAACTTTTGTTCTCATTCACCCACAAGTGCAGTTGGGCACCGGAGCTGTGCAAGGAGTGCGTAGGCCGAGTGAAACTTCAGGGTTGCAAACCTGAGGAAAGTGTTTAAAGACTGCTGCTGCAGGTGTGCGCAGAGTCGAGGGTTTTCAACACAAAGACGTGGTTGAAGGTTGCTGCAAGGAGTGCGTGCAAGGGACTTCTGAAGGACTTGGAAGTAGTGGAAAATCTCAGGAGGGATAAGGCCCCAGAGTTGTTCAAGGACAGCGGGTCAAAGTTGTGCTTTGAAGGTTGGTAAGAAGCATTTCAAGCTTGCATACAGGTGAATGAGTTCCGTGGAGGAACACTCAGTCATTCCGCAGATTTCTCAAAGGAGGAATGGACGGTCAACATTCTCCGAGGAGGATTCGCGACATCCCGTGAGTCGACAGATCTCACCAAGGTGCAGGGAGATACCGCAGGTATTCCCAAGAGGTTAAAAGATCAGGAGGGGGAGAGCCATTGATCCAAGTTGGTCAGGGCCGTTGGATCTACACGTACATCGTGTATCAGGGTTTGGAGTATCGAAAGTTTCGAAGACAGGATACTCTTGGAATTTGAAATCGCGATACGTGATTTCCCGACAGTTAGAAGATATCGTGGGCCATAGCGGAGTTAGTGGAGGACAGGTGGCGCGAGTTATCAGAGTTCGGGGAAAGTAAAGTCCCGAAACATTTGGCATTAGGATTCACGATTCCTCGAAGTTCGAAATCCCGACAAGGGGATGGGACCGTTGAATATTCAAACCACGTGTGCATCGGAGCATCGGCACATCGGGGTTCGGGGTTCGGTAAATCCATTTGCTTGATATCGCGAGTGGCGAAATCGTGATAGGAGAAATACCGAAAGGGTAAAGGAAGGGTCAGTGTTGACTTCCATCGGGGTTCGGAGATCCAAAACACCAGTGCTCGACCATAGACCTCGCGATACCGTGAAGTCCGATTCCCTGATAAGTAAGAAGGGGGTCGCGTTGAAGAGTTATGTGGGTGTAGATTTCCCGATAGGGAAATAGAATAACATTTAAGTTCTTCGGGCCGAGAAGGGAGAGAAGATCCTGTGAGCGGACGTGCCCTGCGGAGCGCGCCTGTGTCAACAAATATTAGGAGGGATAATGCTTCGGAAAGTGTTATCAAGATCCAGGAACTCATTCCATGGAAGGAACAAAGACCGAGTCTTTGAAGACTTAGAAAATATTCCAAGTTTGAAGTGAGTAAAAGCTCAGGAGGAAGAATTTCGTTGAGTGTTGGATCATGGCGGAAGATCCCACGGACCGTCCGATTTGAGGGAGAAGCGTAGGATTTAAGTTTGCGTAGATCTGGGAGGGTAGATCCTAAAGATGTGAACAGACAGTGGAGAGTCCTTGAGGAGAAACGTCGAAACCTTGCCAGACGTTGAATAAGGTGGAGTTGCAAGGAGGTTAGCAACGAGGGAGTTTTGACATCCAAAGCTCAGGAGGAATAATGACCATCGATCTCAAATAGATATGGACTGTTGGTCCATTTCGCTATTTCGAGTATCGCGAGTTGGAAGGATAGAGGTCCTTGTCTCCCATAACCCTGAATCATGAAATATCGAAATAGCAAGGTCAGACGTGGACTGTAGATCCCAGGGATTATTGTGAGCCATTGATCGAATGCCAAGGCATTTTGGTGTTTCATCGTTTTGGCAATTGAGGATTCCAAGGAGAAGAGATATCCCTTTCACCCAGATTTCATGAAATAGAAAAACCCGAAAGAATAGGCACTGGGACATTTCAGCATTTCGGCAACCAAGGATTCCAAAGAGCAGAGATATCCCTTGTACCCTGATTTCGCTAAATGCAAAAACTCAAAGGAATAGGTGTTGGGACATTTCGGAAACGGAGGATTCCAAGGAGGAAAGATATCCCTTGCATTCTGATTTTGTGAAACGCAAAAACCCAAAGGAATAGGTGCTGGGACAATTTGGCATTTTGGAAATTGGGGGTTTGAAGGACGAAGGGACAAGACGCTTGACTTGTGAAGTCCTGGCCCACGATATTTCAGCATTTTGGCAACCGGGGGTTCGAAGGATGAAGGGACAGGATGCTTGACTTGTGAAGTTCCAGTCCATGACAAGCGCCCTTTTTGGCTAAGCGCAAGGTCACGGCTCTTGGTCATGTGCTATGGGAACTCACGCTTGGCACTTGGAAAATCCAACTGAGCATTTGTGGGGGACCTATATGTTCGTTCGAAGGATTCCAGTTTGGAACCAGAAGAGCCATTTTGGCTCTGAAATCAGAAAATCCTGACTGGGAGGTCATGCATCCCTTAAGAGGGATAGGGGGTCTGCATCAGGTGGTATCGGAGCATCAGTTTTTTGTCTGTAGACTTCAGGTGAAGGAGGAAAAGAAGGAGACAAATAAATCGGAGTTGTACTCTGTGTGTGACAAATAGTCAACATAATGTCGCCAAGAAGACGAGAGCCGCCTTTAGCCAACTGTGTTGTAGAGAGGGAGATGCGAGAGCTTCGCGCCCAATTGGAAACAATAGAAGCAACACGGAGAAGAGAACCTGACATTGGGGGTGTCAATGATGCAAAAAGTGATGAGGTTGAGGTTGAAGAAGCTACAAGAGAGGATGCTATAGAAGAACGTTTGTTGAGAGCAGTTTCCAGATTGGGAGGCAAATCTAAGATATAGGTCCCCATGTATGAGGGAAATATAGATGCTGAAGAACTGTTGGACTGGATAAGTTCCATGGACAAACACTTCAACTATGAAGATGTCGATGAGGAGAAGAAGGTGAAGCAGGTAGTCACCAGGCTAAAAGGGCATGCACCACTGTGGTGGGATGAACTGCAGGCTGAGAGGAGAAGTAAAGGAAAATAGAGGATAAAGAGTTGGGACAGGATGGTAGCCAAACTGAAGGCTAAGTTCATACCCAAAGACTACCAGGTCAATCTGTTCAGGAAGCTATAGAACCTGAGACATAAAGGGATGACAATCAAGGAGTACATCGAGGAGTTCTACCGACTGAACATTAGAAATAGACAAAGGGAGAGAGACAAAGAAAGAGTCGCCAGATATATAAATGGCTTGAGATATGAAATCTAGGAGGAACTTAGCATGATGTCAGTGAGGATTGTGGAAGATGCTTATCAGTTTGCGTTGAAGGTAGAGGAGAAGCTAGATAGAAAACAAAACCAACAAGGAAGAGGTAAAGTCTTGATCCCAAGAAAAATCAAGGGATTTAACCGTGACAGAGCACATCAATCTAAGGACGAGGTTGAGAAACCACACAATCACTCATAACAAGGAGTAAGTTCACGAGGGAGAAAAAATTGTGGAAGAAACTCTTTTAGAGGAAGAGGCCGAGGAGGAGTAAGGTGCTATAACTGTGGAAAGATAGGGCGCATCTCTTGGGAATGTCCCGAGAAGAAGAAGGAAGGAGGAGAAGCTCACATTTTAGAAGAATGATGAAGAGATGTTGAAGCAGAAGGTGCATAGGATGGAGCATCCCTGATGTTGAGAAAAATTCTCTTAAAACTAGAGGCGGAAATTGAAAATCCAGTATAGAGAAACAATCTCTTCAGGAGAGCTTGCAAGACTAAGGATAAAGTATGCAAGGTGATCATTAACAGTGGGAGGAATGAAAACCTAGTATCCACAAAGATGGTGGAGAAATTGGAGCTAAAGAAAACCGCACATCCAAGGCCATACAAAGTCTCATGGCTGCAAAAAGGACACCAGGTAATGATCACTAAACAATGCCTAGTTGAAATTAAAATAGGAGGATATAAAGATGAAATCCCATGTGATGTAATTCCCATGGACGTATGCCACATTTTTTTGGGAAGACCATGGCAGTTTGATAGAAATTTAATTCACGATGGAAGGTAGAATACATATACATTGCAGAAGAATGGTAGGATGCATATGTTGTTGCCAATGGAGGAGAAGAGAGTGAAAGAGGAAGCCACCATAAGCATACTTCTCATGAGTGGGAAGGAACTCCTGAAAGAAGTCAAGGAAGAATAGGAGATGTCATTCGCTGTGATGAGGAAGCCCAGATTCATCCTTACAAGCACATCAATGGATGATTTACCTGAAGAAGTTCAGGAGCTGCTGGATAATTTTGTCGATATAGTGGTGGATGAGCTACCAAACTCATTGTCGCCCATCATGAGTATCAGTCATCATATCAACCTGATATCAGGAGCAAGCCTACCAAACAAAGCAGCGTGCATATTAACACCTCGATAGAATGAGGAGGTGAGGAACCAAGTCCAAGAGTTGTTGGATAAGGGTTTGGTCAGAGAAAGTTTGAGCCCATTCACAGTACCAACTGTGATAAGCCCAAAGAAAGATGGAGGATGGAGAATGTGAACAGAATCAAGAGCCATCAACAAGATCACCATCAAGTACATATTTCCTTTAACGAGAATGGATGACTTAATGGATTACTTAAGTGGAGCAAATTTATTTTCTAAGATAGATATGAAAAGTGGATATCACCAGATCAAGATGAGAGAAGGTGATGAATGAAAAACAACCTTTAAGACAAATGAAGGTCTGTATGAGTGTCTAGTTATGCCATTTGGATTAACGAATGCCCTGAGTACTTTTATGAGGTTGATGAATGAAATTCTAAAAGATTTCAGTGGCAAGTTCGTGGTTGTATATTTGGACAATATATTGATCTTTAGCAGGACTAAAGAGGAGCATTTGAGGCACCTAATGCTAGTAATGAGGAGGCTATAACAGAAGAAGTTGTTGATCAATTTGAAGAAGTCCTCTTTTATGAAGACATAACTCATTTATTTGGTTTCGTGATCTCTTTGAATGAACTAAAGATGGATCCAGAGAAGGTGAAAGCGATCAGAGAATGGTCGTCGCCAAGGAGCATGTTCGAAGTAAGGATCTTTCATGGTTTAGCAAGTTTTTATAGAAAGTTCATTAGAGACTTCAGTGGGATTTGTGCACCCATGATGGATACAGTAAAGAAGCGGCACACGTCTTTTAAATGGATAGAGGAGGCCAAAAGGAGCTTCAATATACTGAAGGAGAAGATAACAGAATGACCAATTCTGGTCTTGCCGAATTTTGGGAAGACATTTCAGGTAAGATGTGACACAAGTGGACTTGAAATAGGAGCAGTTCTGAATCAGGACAACCGACCTATTGCCTATTTCAGCAAGAGGCTAAATGAGACTAAGAGGAAATACTCCACATATGACAAGGGGTTTTATGCCATAATTCAAGATTTGAAGAAATGGAGGCATTATCTTGTCCCGCAAGAATTTGTCTTGTATAGCGATAACCAAGCTTTACAATTTATAACAAGACAGGAAAAATTGAATCAAAGGCATGAAAAATGGGTTGAATTTATGCAAAATTTTACTTTTGTCATAAAACATATTGCTAGGAATACTAACAAAGTTGTTGTTGCGTTAAGCAGGAGATGTTTAATTATGCAAGAATTCCAGGTGGAGACCTTGGGGTTTGAACACCTTAAGGATATGTATTGTGATGATATAGATTTCAAGGAGGCCTACGAAGCATGTACAAGCCTTGTACTTAGAGATAGAAGTTAGTGGGAAGAGTATATCGTTCAGGAATGATTGTTGTTCAGAGGAAATCAATTGTGCATACCAAGATGCTCAATGAGGGACAATCTTCTGAAGGAGAAGCATAGTGTAGGATTGGCTGGACATTTCGGCCAGGATAAAATGTTTTCATAGTTGAGCAGTTCATACTATTGGCTAGGTATCAGAATATAGGTGATAAAGTTTGTGAACAAATGTAGGATCTGCCAACATGCAAAGGGGAAAAGACAGAACATTGGATCGTATCAACCATTGCCAATACCAAAGAGGGCTTGGGATGCAATAACCATGGATTTCATGTTGGGATTTCCAAGAACACAAAGGGGATTCGATTCCATATTTGTGGTGGTGGATAGGTTTTTAAAGATGGCACATTTCATCCCATGCCAGAAGACCAGTGATGCAACACATGTTGCAAATATGTTTTTCATATTAGTTGTGAGACTTCATGGCCTACCCAGGAGCATTGTCTCAGACAAAGAAACAAAATTTGTTGTTCACTTTTGGAGGACGTTGTGGAAGAAGATGGGGACAGATTTGTCCTTCATCTCAGCTTATCACCCTTAGACAGATGGGTAGACTGAGGTGGTAAATAGAAGTTTGGTAAACTTATTGAGAAGCCTGGTTACTGAACACCATAACCAGTGGGATAAGATTCTGCCACAAGTATAATTTTCATACAATGACTCAAAAAACAGAAGCACTGGAAGGATCCCATTCCAAATACTCTATGGAATGGAACCCAGGAAAGTGTCTGAGTTAAGGGACTTGGAACAGGGCGAGATCAGAAGCGTTGGAGCAGAGGATTTTGCTGCTGAAATGCAAAGACTCCATAGTCGAATCAAAGAACAATTATAGAGTTCTAACCAGAAATACAAGAACAAAGTTGATCAACATCGCAGGGAAATTCAATTTGAAGTGGGAGATCAGGTTTTAGCACATCTCAGGAAGGAAATGTGCCCTAGGGGAACATATAACAAATTGAATATGAAGAAGATAAGACCCTGTAAGATCTTGAGGAAGTTTGATGCAAACGCCTATGAGATCGAGCTGCCAGATGGTGTGGGAATTTCACCCATATTTAATGTCTCAAACTTGTACCCTTACAGGAAAGACAACACAGAAGGATCAGAAGATCAAGGAAATATTTAGTGGGAGAAGCAGATGGTTGTGTAGAGAAGCTACAAATGGAGAAGATTCTAGATCAGAGGATTGGAAAGAAGACTAGGAGGAAGACTTATTTTGAGTATCTTGTCAAATGGAAGGGATGCCCAATAGAAGATGCCAGTTGGGAAAACGAAGATGCTATCCAGAAGCAGGGAAAGTCAGTGGAGGAGCTCATGGATAGGAGTCCATGATTTTTTTTCAAGGGGAGTATGATGCAGGAGAATCGTTGGCAAGCGGACAGAGGTGGGCCACTCAACACGTGAGAGTTCTTCCAAAACTTCAACGTGGGCAGTTACAACCGATTTTAGAATCTGCCTCCACTCAGCGCCGGAATTCACCTTTGTAGGAACGCTTGAACCAGTGTTGAATTTTACCCTTTGAGGCAAGTTTTGAAATTGTAAATAGAGAAGGAGTTTCCACTTCGGCTCTGGAATGTGACTGAAGTAAGACAACGTAGGATGAATTTTAGATTAGGAAAGTAGCCAGGGGAAGCCCTAGAAACATTTTTGAGTTATGTAGAAGTTTGTACACAGAGTTAGAGAGGGCTGTAATACAAAGAGAAATTAGCTGTAAGAGAGAATTGCGAGTTAGCAGGAGATCTCAATGTTTTGAGTTACTATAATTTTGAATGTATTATGTAGCCATTGGGCACTTGTGAATATAACAGAATGGAAAATTGATCCAAATGTATGGTGTGTGGATTGTGTGCATTTTCCTGTCATTTCTGTTTACATGAACAAGTGGACGGAACTGTGATTTTTTCCAGTTTCAATTGTTTCTCTTCATTGGAAGCTCTGCAAGCTGTGAATCAAGCCAGAGAGGAACATAAGGAGATCAGGAGTAATTTATCTGTGAGAAATACCATGGATCTGAGTTATCTAAATCCCTCAAACGCAAGGAGTGCATCAGAAATCAAAGTCCGAACCAGACAAAGCCCAGGAGGGATAACACTTCAGAAAGTGTTATCGAGATCCAGGAACTCATTCCTTGGAAGGGATGAAGACCGAGTCTTTGAAGACTTAGAAAATATTCTAAGTCTTAAGTGAGTAAAATCTCAGGATGAAGAACGTCGTCGAGCATTGGATCACAACGAAAGATCCCGCAGATCATCCGATTTGAGGGAGAAGCACAGGCTTTAATGCTGTGTAGATCCAGGAGGGGAGATCCCAAATATATGAACGGACGGTGGAGAGTCCTTTAGGAGAAACGATGAAACCCCGCTAGCCGTTGGATAAGGTGAAGCTGGGAGGAGGTTAGTGGCGAGAGATTTTTGATGTCCAAACCTCAAGAGGAATAGTGGCCATCGATCTCAAATAGATTTGGACCCTTGGTCCATTTCGCGATTTCAGGTATCGTGAGTTGGAAGGACAAAGGTCCTTGTCTCCCAAAACCCTGAATCATGAAATAGTGAAATAGTGAGGTCGAACCTGGACCGTAAATCCCAGGGATTATTGTGAGTCATTGATTGAATGGCAAGGCATTTTGGCATTTCAGCATTTCTGCATTTCGGCAACCATGGATTCCAGGGAGTAGAGATATCCCTTGCACCTAGATTTCGCGAAACACAAAAACCCAAAAGAAGAGGAGCTAGGACATTTTATCATTTCGGCAATCGAGGATTCCAAAAAGAAGAGACATCCCTTGTAACCTGATTTCGCTAAACGTGAAAACCTGAACGAATAGGCGCTGGGACATTTCGGCATTTCAGCAACTGGGGATTCCAAGGAGTAGAGATATCCCTTGCATTCTGATTTCGCAAAATGTGAAAACCCGAAGGAATAGGTGCTGGGACATTTTTTCATTTCGACAACTGGGGGTTCGAAGGATGAAGGGATGAGACACTTGACTTGTGAAGTCTCATCCCACGATATTTCAACATTTTGAGAATCGGGGGTTCGAAGGACAAAGGGACGGGACGCTTGACTTGTGAATTTTTGGTCAATGACAAGCACCCTTTTTGTCTTAGTGCAAGGTCATGGCTCTTGGTCGTGTGCTGTGGGAGCTCACACTTGTCTCTTGGAAAAGCCAACTGAGCATTTGTGGGGGACCTGTGTGTTCATTCGAAGGATTCCAGTTTGGAACCAGAAGAGCCATTTCAGCTCCGGAATCAGAAGATCCTGACCAGGAGGTCGCACAACCCTTAAGAGGGATAGGGGGTCTACATCACATACATTATAATATCAATTTTATTTAGGAAAGTAAGTAATAAAAAAAAACCTTAATTTTTTTTTTTAAGTAGATCTTTATATACATAAAAGAAAACAACATTTTTTTTTTTTTGTTAAAGAAAAAGCTCATCTATTTTTTATGAGGCTTCTTATAGGTTCGTAGGTTCACAGGTGTTGTTTCTCATAGATTAACAAGTTTCAAAACATTAAAGGACACTTTGGGGTTCTTTTCTACCAACTACCCCTTCAACTTAGAACTGTTTCTAATGTTTTCAGGGTTATTTTTGGTTGTTAAAGGGATGCAGGTTATATTTTTTTTTGGTTGTTAAAGGGTTGTAAGGGTTTCAAGGTTGCAAGCCCAGGTTTTCATGGTTGATTAAGGATCATAAGGCATAACATTTAGCCTAGACTCAAGAGGATGGGTGGGTAGGTAGGCCCTTGGCCCCAGATTTTAAACAAGGGCTCTGATACCATGTGTAAAGCCCTTCATTAGGGCTTCAAAGTTAAAAGGTAAATTTGGAATCTAAATTAATTTTCTTTTTTTGTACATGACATATAATTTCTATTTATATTTGCATTACAACAAATCTATCTAATTTATGTTGAATTTCTAGCAAATTTAATCAGTTAAATATCAAATTCTCAAATTATTCTATCCAAAATAGTCACAAACAGATTACAGAACATATTACACATTTACAATACATAGATACATATCATAAATTTCATTCAAAAAAAAAATGTACACTGGTAAAATACCTCTTGAAGAAGAAGTTTGTCCCTTTCTTTCATGTTGTTTCTAACTACTTGCACTGCTTGAAAACTGCTTGAAACTGCCTAAAAACTGAATCTTTTCCTCCCAGCCAGCTAGGAATAGAGCCTCTCCGGCTCCCTAGCTCTAGGATTCCTTATGGTCTCCTATCCCCTGAGCTCAAAATTCTCAGCAACAGGTGCCCCCTATGATAGTCCTCCAACAAGCTCCTCAAGCAAAACCAGTAATACAATCCTCCACCAAGCTTCTTAAGCAAAACCAGTAATACAGTCCTCCCCTATGAAAATAATTCTCCCAAAACAAAAATAATAGTCCCCTTCCCGAGTGTTTCCCCCTTCTTATCCTCCTTTCCCCCCTTCCTTATTCACCCCCTTATCCCTCCATTAAACCTCACCCACCTTATCCCCCCATTAAATCTCAACTACCTTATCCCTCCTTTCATAAATGGGTTCATCTTCCGATATAGAATAATAATTAATAATTTATTAATATCTCCAAATAAAAATTAATAATTTATTAAACTAAAATTCATTAAACAATTATTTAATCATGAAATTAATTAATTAATTAATTAAAGTAATATTCATTAAACAAGTATTTAATCATGAAATTAATTAATTAAACTAATATTCATTAAACGGACATTTAATTAATCAAGCAGGGTTGTTACAGGGGGTTTCTTTTGAGTGAAAACTTTCAAGGTTGTCCCAAATATTTTTGGATAAAATCTGTTTCTCTAATTTTTCCTTCACAACATTAGACAAACTATATAAAATTGTATTCTTTGTCATTGCATGACATCTATATATTCTATTTGAAATTGTTTCTTTTGGTCGGCCTTCATGAGGGTTGTATCCACTCTTAACTGAATTCCAGACATCAGTCTCAAGATCTCGCAAGTATGCCGTCGTCTTTACACTCCATGAAGAATAGTCTAATCCATCAATCCAACGAGATATTTTTAGAGAGAAGTCTTCTCTTCCCATGCGTGTTGTAAGGATCTTCCTTCCAATGGTTAAATTCTATTTGAAGGAACCTATCTTTGATACCAATTGTTCGAAACTTTAGAAGTACTGAGAGGGGGGGTGTATCAATACTGTATAATTTTTATAATCTTTAACACTTTAAGCACATATAATTGATACATAACATTATAACAATCACATAAATCCATGTACAATAAACAAAGCGTTTACATGGAAAAATAAATGGGATAAAAACAAACGATGTTATTTTATAATTCAGTCATTACAATATCAGGCTACGCCTAGAGAGGAACACCCATCCCTGATGCAAGATCCAACCTACCCATTCTACATATTTCAATTTTTCTACAGTAAGAAACCACTTACTAATTTGGTGAAGGCTCTAACGCTCACTGGAAGATCCAACTTGCAAAACAAACTTCAACCTGTTGGAGCCAACTCTAACTAACTCATTTCGTGAAGGATCCAACCTTCAAAAGAAAGATCCAACTTTCAGATAGGATCCAACATTTCACTAAGATAAGGAAACCAATCCTCTTTAGCATCAACTTGTAGAGTGAGGACACCGAACCTCTCCCCTACAACACCCCACCTCCATGTATTCATTTTTCTCTCATAAAAATTCCTTCCACAACTAAACCTTTCATAAGAATTTTATCGTCAATTCAAAATCGATCTAATATATATTCATTTAATTTCATTTGAATATTTTATAGAACCTTTATCGTCTTTTCTCATGTGCACTCTGACTAATTCGATCAACACAAATCCTGACTTATAACATCTTTTCCTGAGTTCAACTAACTATATATGGATGCATAACAATTATATTGTGGACAAATATTGACCAGATCAAATTTCATTAATCTTGTCGACTGATAATAGTTACACTGTGGACGTGACTTTACCAGATCAAAGTCTGGTTAGTTGTATGTGGACACACTACTGTGTAAATTAAGAATATTTATTGTTCAGTTGCAGCTAGGAATTCTTTCACTAAATCAAACTTGTCCAAGTATTCCTTATTTTACCAAAACGTTCATTGTCACACAATTCACATTCTATTTTATAGAGTGCCCAATGCGCAGATATAATAGGAGTAAAAAATTCAAATCACAAGTCTTCAACTTGTCTCACTTTCCCTACAATGCACTCGCTTGGTCACCCCATGAGACTATGAGCGTGCCCTGGTGAATCACTTACTTGATTGTTTAACTTTGCACTTGTTTCATCACAATCCACTTCTTTGTTCATCACAATAGATCAAGGAACCTTGCATATTTTCTTCTACACCATTGACAAGCAACGAGCTTCATTTCGTCACTCCAATGCATCATTCATCGCACTAGCTCAAGGAACCTTGCATATTTTCTTATGTGCCATTGACAAGAAATCGACTTCATTTTCTCACACTCTACTACGTCGTTCATTTCACTATCTCAAGGTCTCTTACGATCATTGCACATTCTTTGTCACATTGTAGCACCAACATCCATTGATCGAGGTCCACTCTGTTGCAATTTCCACTTTTGTACTTTACTTATCAACTACATCGTAGGTCATCCTCTGGTTCTTACGTGTAGTCTTGGAAAACTTAATCATCTTTGTGACTTCTTTTGTGCCATTGATCCTTTCTTCCTTCAATCCTTTAGCATATGTTTCCACGTGTCATCATCCTATCCTTTGATTTGGATACTTCGAATAAATCTATACCACAGATCGGGGACTTCTTACTTCAACATTCTACCACTCTAGTGGTTGACTTCCAATATAATACTACCTTGCATCTTCTTCTTAACCATTGATCCGGCCACTCCAAGAACATCTTGACCATTTTTTGGACTATATCTCATCCTAGTATTCCTCCAAATCTACACTCTAATACGTTGAATCCAAAGCTGTTTAGACTATCATCCCTTTATGGTATCAGGCTTATACCCAAGGTAGTTGTTGGTCTTCAATTTAGATACACCTCTATCCAATATCTAATATTGATCATTCAAGATAAACAAACAAACAAAACCTTAGCGTATATTGTTGATGGTCATGATCACTCCTTCATCTCGACCCAAGTGTCACTATTCATTGAATCTTGCAAAGGTTGTTCAAACTTTGTTTTCTTTGATTTCACTTCATGTATTCATGTGTTCGTTTGTGCACCTTTTAGTCTTCCTTTGCATATCTATTTAACTTTCACACACTTCCTTTTCATGTACACCATATTGTCTATGTGCCATATTATTTGTGTGCCATGTCCATTACCTCTTTGACAACAATGACAACATATTCTCAACAAAAAAAAAGGATAATGAATGCATCAAGGCCCATATCAATCCATGTCATTTCTTTGTACAATACAAGGACATATACAGAATAACGATGATGGGAATATTCTCAAGTAGAGAATCATAGGTATCAAACTCTACTATCGAAATGCCATTGAACATTGTCAAAGCTTTCTTCAATCTGTTGTGTCTACATAATGCCTTTAATTTGATGAGTTCCTAAGGTTGTAAGGATAGATATTAAGTAATATAGTATTGGTTAAGGTGCATATGGTATATAGTTAGATAGATGTTATAATCATGGATGACACCCTGCTATGAATCAAAGCCATGTTTATGTATGGGGATTTCCATTACTCTTCCCGAATTAAAGAAAGGTAATTTGCATCTATCAATCGAGTTGAAGCTTTATCATCTCATTCACATGGAATCTATTCTCATCATAGAGTGGATGATTTTATTTTTGTTTTGAAGAACATAAATTATTTCATGGGTAGAACTTTTAGCATTGGACTTGGAAAGATTTTATCATTTTTTATTGTCAATAAATTTGGACTTAAGATCAAATTTAGTCACTTTCATTTTAAATATTATATTTATTGAACACAAATGTTACACCATTACTAAGGCATACATACATGTATGTGTGTATGTTTTTGTGTGTACGTATATGTGTGTGTGTGTGTACACACACACATAGACCATGTTTTATTACCTTTAGGTGTCTTCTTAGATATCTTCCTTCACTATTTTCACTTTCAATGAAACACGTGATAAAAAGAGCATTTTAAACATTTTTGTACATAATATAATATGTTGGTCGCTTGAGATACTATAATATACCTAGTATACTACATTTTTTGTTATTTAATAATATGTTATATGTTTGTTATTATGTAAATAGGCATTACAATGTAAATGATAAGTCAATCATAAGACATGAACTTTGGAAATAACATGACTTATAGTTCCCCACATGTATTGTATGTCGTATGATGCAAAGTAAATATGTAATATTGATAGTAAATAAAAGATTATTTATTATGGATATATGGAATTATGTTATGTATTCATGATGTTGTCATGAAGTGGACCACCAGATCCACTCCAATTGATATCATAGCTTAGTCTTGATCCAACTTTTGGCCACAAAATTTATGAGTTTCTCTAATTTAGCCAAGTCTTTGACCAGATTATGGAATTCTACAATTAAAAATAATTCTCTTCAAAAATTACCATTGAAGAAATAATCTTGATGCTGCAAGAAAATTAGAAGAAGTTAGTACCATATATCAAGAAGAAGAAAATTAAAATAAATAAATAAAGGAAGAAAGGGAGAAGAAAAAAGAGAAAGAAAAAACAAAAAAAAAACAAAGGATTATTTCCAAAGAAGAGAGGGTATTAAAAGAAAGAGATAAATTTTCATAAGTTACAAAGTTATTTTAAATAAAAAGTGATAAGGTTTAAAAAATAAAGGGAATTATTAAAGTTTCTTAATACATTTTATAAAATTGGAATGAAATCGAAGTAATATTCAATCTATTCAAAGGAGGAATACATATTTATAAAGGAGACATATATTGAATAATCGAGAAAAAAGAAGGAAATCGTGAACAATGAACTCAATATATAAATCTAAATTTTGGACTAAATGCCCTTTTTGTGAAATGGAGTTTGAATATATGACAATTTTATAAAACCACAATCATTTTTGTCCAATTTGTGGGAAATAATTTATTATGGAATAATATCAAGACAACTCACAAAGGAAATCACTAATATTAAAAGGAGAACTAGGAAATTATAAAGACATCAATAACAAATTACACTTGGAAATTGAGATGGCTAAATATTTTAATGGGCTAACAAAGAAAAATAATCTTTACTTCAAAGAGAGAAATCAGGAGTTTGTCGCACAAATTGAAGAACTAAAAAACAAAAAAACAAAATGGACATAGACTCACTAGAATGAGATGAAGAACTATCACGATTAAAAAATCATAATCAAAATTTACAATTAAAAAATAGGAAGTCATAATACAAGAAACAAGCGAATACAAATTTACAACAAGAAAATCAAGTTCTCAAAGAGAAATTAACAAAAAAAAAAGGAAGAAAGCTCCTACCTAAGGAAACTTAATAAAAAATTGATTGAACAAATTAAAAAGATGAAAGCTAAAAATCCAAAGAATCAAGATATTATAAGTGATGTCAAAAAATCAAATAATGGGGAAGCACTTTTATGCCTAAGGGTTCATAATCAAATTTTACTCACACAAATTAAAAAGTTAAAGAGTGATAAGAAGTCACTACAGAATGAGTTAGATAAACTTATCAACAAAGAATCATGCATTGATAAAGAGACAATGATTGAACCTAGGGAATTAGAGAATTATTCAGATGTAAACATCCCAATTATGGATAAAGGAGTTAATACATACCCATTAAACGTTATGACTCAAAATGATGCAAATACAACTAATGTAAAGAAATATTCAAATGTTGAAGTATAAAAAAGCCAAGGGTACGAAGAAGACTCAATTCCAAAAGTTAATCAAGAAAAACTAGAAGTATAAGAAGTAAAGATCAAGTTGAAAGGATGCCTTATCGACATCCTAATCACAAAATTTGATACTTCAACCAATCAATGTATCAACAAAAAAAAGTGATCTTTATTCCGAAGAATATTACTTCCACTACAAGTGGTGCTAAAAGTATAATATATCAGGGGAGTCGAAATACATCAAGTTTTTTTCAAGAACCCTATAAAGGAATAGTTTCAAAGAAGATTGAATTAGGGTGGGAATTCTCCTTTACAATTCAAAATTTTGTCTCAACACTTAAAGGATTATATCGTCTTAGGTCCTCAATGGTCACTAACTCAATAATGAAAAATAAAGAGACAATATTACAATCCAGAAAAAGAGATAAGTCTTTTATGACTATGCTTTGAGGACAAAGCGTTTTTAAGGGGGGGAGACCTATAATATACCTAGTATATTACATTTCTTATTATTTAATAATATGTTATAGGTTTTTTATTATGTAACTAGGAATTATAATGTAAATGATAAGTCAATGATAATTCATGACATTTAGAAAGAACATGATGTATCATTCCCCATGTGTATTTATATACATGTATTGTATTTCACATGATATCAAGTAAATATGTAAAATGGATAGTAAATAAAAAATTATTTATTATTTATATGTGGAATTATGTTATGTCATCATGATGTTCTCATGAGGTGGACCACCAAATCCACTCCAGATACAGTATAAGTAATCAATTTTTTGTACTTTTCATTTCACATGTGTTTACCTAACATGAAATGAGATCTTATGACCCCCTTGTTTGTGATACTACAAGGATCCCTATGTGTGCCCAACAAACGAGGGGGTCTCATACATTAAATTTAAACCCTTTGTTTTGGAAAAAAGGATCCCTCTACACATCCCACAAATAAGTGGGTCTTAACAAACGAGAGGGTCTCATACATTAAAATGGAGTCTCAAATTTGATGTATGATAAATTCTTGTTTCATGATACCACCTTGTCTATGGGATGCACAGAGGAATCGTTGTCCTAGAAATAAGGGGTTCTCATACATCAAAATAGTGTCTCAAATTTGATATATAAGATTCCCTTCTTAGTGGGATGCATGGAGATATCCTTATCCTACAAACAACGAGTTTGTAAGATCTCATTTCACAATAGGTAAACACATGTAAAATTAAACATGAGAAACCCTAATTAATGCAACAAAGCACACTAAAATTTGTATAATACTAGAATTAAATTACATACATGTTATGAATATTACTGATTTATATTCACATTAGTGTAGATTAGTCATGTATGTGATTCCCTTATCTATATTTGTAGCTTATGCTAGTAATTTATAGCATTGTCACTTAAGATACATAAAAATCACTCAAATTTGCAATATTTACCTTACAACAAATGTTGTGACTAACGTTTTTGGTCACATAGTTACAAATTAGGGATTTTTTATTATTGTTATTATATGACTACACACCATATGTCATACTAAAACAAAACATTACTATAGTCGTGCACCACCTTGATTTGGATACCATAGCATGATACCTAAATACATACCACCAATAAATTCTACCACTATTCATATAAAGAGAATCAAAGATATTTACACATATTGTATGATATTCAATGTAGCAATAAGAATGAGAATCCCCATCCACAATTCACTTAATCATCAAAACTATCACAAAGAAATGTGCTACTCATAAATGACAATGCATTGCATGTCTTCGAAAATGAAAAAAATGAATCGGTCGTGCATCCTTTATTGGATAGAATAGCATTGTCATGGTTGTCTAACATGATACAACAACATGATTGTGCACTTATTCATTGACATGCACATCTCCATTTATTGGTGTAGCTACCATAGTTGTACAAAACACATTATCAAATATGGAGCACCACTCATAGTGCTCCATTACATGTACCTTACCACATCACACAATGCAATAATTTTTTCATGATCCATATTCAAATTCCTTCCATCCTTAGAATGAAATGGATCACTTCTATACATCATGGATTATAAATCCATCATTCCATCCTTAGCATGAAATGGATCACTTCTCTACATCATGGATTATAAATCCATCAAGGTTTGGTATGCCAAAATAAGTAAGGCCAGAGAAATGAATTTAAAATAAAATTAAAAATTAAAAGGCTAAATTGGAATTTTAAACTATTAGAACTATAAATTAAGCTATATTAATCAATTACTTGGTCTCATGTTTATTTCAAAGACATGTTTGTTGGGTAAATAAAAATGTATAAATCCATCAAGGTTTGGTATGCCAAAATAAGTAAGGCCATAGAAATGACTTTAAAATAAAATTAAAAATTAAAAGGCTAAATTGGAATTTTAAACTATTAGAACTATAAATTAAGCTATATTAATCAATTACTTGGTCTCATGTTTCTTTCAAAGACATGTTTGTTGGGTAAATCAAAATGTAGATTTGGGATATTTTCAAATATTTTGAAACGGATGCAAATCCACTATGGAAGAGGACTTGTGAAATACAACAATTCTATAGCAACAAACAACAAGGAGATCGTAGAATGAATAAGAGAACGAATGCTTGAATGTGTGTGAATCACTAGAGGAATGCACCTTGTATCCCATCACATGTTATGTGTATAGGTATGGGGCACACTAATAAGAAATATTTTAAGAAAATATTGTAACCTACCTCTAAGCATGTGTTAGTATTATGCACAATTGTATTTGTGTGTTCAATACACATTTGTAACTAGTTTTTTAAGAAATTGTTTTACAAAGGTTTTTTATTTAACATTGAGGCAATGTTCGTTATATCAAGATGCATCAATGCAATTTTTGTGTTTATTGTGCATTGCAGTAGTTATATGTATGGTGTGCACCACATAGAATTTTTTTTAAACCTACTATGGTATTTCTTGTATCACTTAGCATTGATGCAATTAATATATTTGGACTACGAAAAGAAAATTTGAAAAAAAATGGCATCCCTAACATAGTGTAAATTCTATTGAACACATCAGTGCACCAAGAGGTTATGTAAGCACTAATTTTTATTTTATTTTTTAATTGTCATTTCTACAAAATTGGAGCTCATTTTATTTAACACAAAAAATGGTGAACCTTGTCACATGATACACTAGCGCATTTTAGTTAATAATAATCTTCTAGATGTTTATGTGTTGTTTACGTTCTTTGTGGAAATTGTTTTCAATGTTGATATTAAATTACAAAATTTATTTGTGGGAGGTAATGTTTCAAATTTTTATTTGTGGTGTGTGTGTGTGTGTGTGTGTGTGTGTGTGTGTTATCTAACACACCAATTTTAGGCACAATAAAAATAAAACTTCCAAGAAAACCTCCACTAAATGTAGAAAAGGGAGAAGTGCTTCCACTAAAACCTACGCTAATTAATGTTTAGCTTGTGGTGACCTCAAATGTATAGTAGTGATGCTTGTTCTCTTTTCTATGATTTGGTTTGAACTTCACTTAAATTCATTTATATTCTTATGAACCCATCCTTACTTTCCATGCTCTTTGTCTTTCATTGTCAACTATATGTCATTGTTTGTTTCAATAGACATATATAGGGCCTTATTATATGACTCTAGTCAATTAATCCACACTTGTCATTAGAGATTGGACCATATATTAGAAATAAATCATTCCATCGATACAAACTTTAGGAAATGATACTTCAACTTCCTAAAGAGTTACTCTATTAGAAATCGTACCATTGCAATATCTTCAATCACATCTCCCAGGTAACCCTAAGCTTCTTAATGGCTATAGTTCAGTATTTATGCATATCTAATATGCATCCTTGAATTGATTTATGACATCATCCTAACTTAGGAAAGCTTCTAGTGTGTCATATCACTTATACAACTTAATTGCAGCACCCCCAATGACCAAGGTAGCTTTGAATGTAATCCAATAGATAAAAGGGTTGGTTTCTTTCTCTTTGTACTAAGGGTGAAAATGTGATTGACCATGCTACCTATCCTATCAAAAGTTGGAAAATTTGACACATCGATTCAATTTTCTTCTTGAGCTATATTCTTTCTCTTTTCAAGATAATATAGTTACTTATACAAGTCTTGAAACAAGTTCCCAATACTATGATCCTTTTTATTGTTTAAGTATTTCGAGGGTTTACTTAATTTGTCCAATGATTCCTTGGAGTACTTGGGTTCCTCATTGTGGTGTGTTTCCTGATTCTCTAAATCACAATCTTTCCTTAGGTTTTGGAGTAATATATTTATCTCATGTTTCACCTCCTTGTTATGGTTATGATTGGACAATTTATTTATCAATTGTCATCGAAACTTCTTAGCATCTCTTGTTGGGTTTGTAGCCATAACCTTTTTGAAGGTTTTCTAATGGTATACTCTCAGATTGCAAAATATGTTCAAGCTCATAGAATTCCCCCTAAATATAGGCTTTAAAGTAGACTCAAGTTACAAAAAAAACTAGCATAATACCTTTTTAACCAAGGGGACTCAAGTCAATTAAACAAGACTAAGAAAATAATTCCATATTGCATGATAAGATTGAAATCAAAATACTTATTGATACTTAGAATGTAAATGGAATAAGACACTATTCCATAAACATAGAACCATAAGTATACTTTCATATCATTAATTCCATTAGGCTATACACCAAAACACACAATATTTTACAGTGGGAAACAACTTAGATATGGGGAGGAAAACCTAGTACAAAAAGTATACCTTAGTCTTATTATTAAAAAAAAATCTACAACATAGTTTGTTAGGATTTGAATCAATACACCCACTCATAGATCATAAATCAAAAGGTATTTATCTATATCATTCGAAGTGATCATTATTTATAGTTATGGGTCACTTAACAAGTCCAAATTTGATCGAACAATCTTCTAGTCAACTTTTTTGATATAGTGAAACTTGATTCTACTGTAATTTATTACAATGTAGAACCTAATGCTATCAACATTTACTCATGAAATTTAAAGTGTTTTCACACCCAATAAAGTAATAAAAAACATTGCCAACTATCTTAATAATAATTTGATTATTGTTGTACTTTAAGGACATAAAGGGGACTAGGGAAATTTTAGGGTCTACATTTCACTCATGGACTAATTTTCCAATTTTTTGTTTCAAAAAATGATTTTCCAATTTCCACTTTATTCACCCATATCATAAAATTAATTTACTCTAAAAATGACCAAACATTTCTAGAAACTAAGATCCTTAGAAATTTTAATAATTTTTTTAAAAATATGGTTAAATATTGTATAATTGACATTTTAAGAATTATTAAAATATGTCAAAGTTTGTACTCTTTAAAATAAGTATGGACCCTTAAAAATTCTCCTTATGGGACCATTTTTCTTTAAAAAATTCTCAATAATATTAGTTGCAATTCCTTAAAAATATACAAACACATCTCAATTACCATTATTGATAGATACATTTTAATAAAATAAATAAAGTAAATTATATGGATATAAATGAAGTCTTTAGTATTTGAAAATGTTGTCAAGAATATTAGCTGAAATGTCTTAAAAATGTACAAACACGTCTTAATTACCATCATTGATAGATGCATTTTAATAAAATAAATAAAGTAAATTCTATGAAGAATATTAGTTGAAATGCTTTAAAAATATACAAACACATCCCAATTAATGCATTTTAATAAAACAAATAAAGTAAATTTTATGAAAAATATTAGTTAAAATGTACAAACACATCCCAATTACCACCATTAAATTACCACTATTGATAGATGCATTTTAATAAAATAAATAATGTACATTGAATTAATGTATTTTAATAAAATACATTCTATGAAGAATAACCACCGTTGAAATTACCACTATTGATAAATGCATTTTAATAAAATAAATAAAGTAAATTTAATTAATGTATTGTAATAAAATAAATTCTATGAAGAATATTAGTTGAAAATGTACAGACACATCCCAATTACTACCACCACTAATAGATGCATTTTAATAAAATAAATAAAGTAAATTCTATGGATATAAATGGGGCCATTTAATATTTGAAAATGTGTTGTTTTAGTATTTGAAAATGTTGTTTTGGACGAAAACTTTATCCAGAAACATATTGTAGAAAGGACCTTTAGAAGATTCTAGAAGATTACTCAAATTTCGGTGGAATATAAGTTGATGTGAGAACTCCATGTAAAGTAATTCTAGAAGATTACTTGAATCTCGGTGCCAAATATGTGGGATGTGAGG
>SNQJ01S0141648.1:0-23703 GCA_010110895.2 Picea sitchensis | reverse complement strand
AGAGGGAGAAATGCCACAATCCTGGTATGTCCAATATAACTCCTAAAATGCTTCAAGGCTTGCACTAAAATATGGGTCTATTTCAACTTCTCTAAAGCCTATACTTATAAAGGCTATAGGCTGCTCCAAGTTCTCACCAGTCCTTTATAAAGGCATACCAACAATTTTATCCTTTGATGCAAAAGAGAAAATTTTAAAATCATGAGAATAATTAGGAGTTACCAATAGCAGTGTTAAAACAATTTCTTCCTCAATCTCTTGAAAGGCTTCCATACTTTTTTTACTCTATATGGACTCTTGACCCTTCTTTAGCATGGCTGAAATAGGTTTGGTAATCACAATGAATATTAGGATGAACCCCCCCCAATGAAGTTGATTTGGCCAAAGAATAATCACATTGCCTCCTTGTTGAAAGGTAATGGTACTTGTTGAATACCTTATGTTCACGTTGGATCAATTTTGACACCATCGATCAATTGTGACACCATCGATCAATTGTGATACCATCGATCAATTGTGACACCATCTTTGGATACAATGTGGCCCAATAATTTTCCTTCATTCACCCCAAAAACTGACTGCTTGGGAATGTGAGAAATGCCATTCTTTATACATTTTTCAAACACTTGGTTTGAAATGACAAACATATGTAGTCCCATCTTTAGAAAATTGTGAAATCATCATGATAAATCACATTAATCTTACCCATGTGTCTTTAATGCATAATTCATAGCACTATGAAAATGTGGATACGACATTTAGCAACCTCAATGACATCCTAAGGTACAAGAAAGTCCCCCATGGTTGATGTTACTCCTATACAAGCTTCTGATTATACCTTGAAAAACCATTCTACATAGACATAATACCTTATCTTTTGAGCTTTCATAGCAAATGCTCCATATTTGGAAGTCGATAATTGTTTTTGAGAGACCACTAATTCAAATTCTTGAAGTGAATAGGAAACCTAATTTCACCATTATTTTTTAATTGGCACCAAGTTGGCCACCCATGATGAATGTCTTGTGGGGGCAATAATTTGGGGCTTGATCATTTTTTGCAATTCCTTATGTATAAATTGAGCTAGTTTTGGATTGTATGCCTTTTCTTTTTTGTGAAGGGTTTGGCCTGTAGGAGTGTTGAATAAATGGACACTATGTTGATAGGAAACCCCCCCTCAAGAGTACCGTGACAGAGGCACACCATCTAAAGGAGAAGTCTAGGGTGTCAACACTTGTATGTAGACACATGCTATAGTGGAAGTGTAGTTAGAAGATCCTGAAATTGATATCTCGACCCTAGAGACTTAGTCTGATGACTCACTCAAGGGTGTGGACCAGTTGTTTGGAGACACAAATATTAAAGAGCCAGAGGTAACAACACTCCCCAGTCGAGGAGCCATTCCACAACAATAGCCACCCCATGCACATTCTAGTCCCCAAAAGGTACATTCTTCTTTTCTAGTGATTAATAGTTTAGTTATGATTAATAATGTAAGATAACAATGAGTAGTAGGGACTAGTGATGGTATGGAGAATAAAAGTGAAGTTCACCAAACTACAAGTTTTAGGAACCTCATATTCATTTAGTAATAGAGTCCACAAGGGTTCACAATTGGTGTGACGATGGGTTATATAAGATTACGCCCCTTGAAATTCATTGGGAAGAGAGAGGAGGATGCAAACCAACATTGGTTCCTATGTGAAGGTGTATGGAGTGCACTGGGGACCTCAATTGGTAATAGGAAAATACTAGAGTTTCAGACGACCTTGTGGTGTTGTGCACTGTGATGGTACATAAAGTATGTGCAAACCACCCCTTTTGGGACAACTCAGATTTTCAATGAAACATGATTGGCCTTCTAGAGTGTTGTAGAGACAAAATACATTAAAGAAAAAGAAAAGGAAAGTGTTTGGGAATATGCCCAATGATTCAAAGAAGTAATGAACTAGCTATCATTCTAGGTCCCTATATAATGTCATGGAGTCCTTCTAATGACATGTATTCCCTTATGCAACATAAAATAAATACTTTGGGAGAAGCATCGAGCAAGTAGTAAGGTTGGAAATAATAAGTTTGGGAAGAAAATAAGTGTTGAGCAAAACCCTTTATGATAGTTCCAAGGATGGTGCAAGTGTGGAACTAGCTCTCCTTCCTGATAGAATAACTCCATGAGTTGACTTGTGCTAAAGAAACATGAGAGTAGGTATGGTGCATCGGGTGTGAAAACAAAGTGCCACATAGTAGTATATTTCCCTATGTTGTGCAAAGTAGTGGGTTGTGTAATGGTAGGGTCGATGAACCCTCGATTGCAAGTCGAAGAACGATGTGAAATATCTAAGGAATATGGAAACCACCCCTTATATTGATTCTCAATTTTGTAGAAGTATACCTCCACCCCAATGAACTTATATCATGAATTCTACAAGACATATGCAAATAATATAGATCACTGTTGGGCTCTGCAAGCCTTAGTGGTTAGGTTTGATAAAACATAATTTCGGGTGGAAGAAGTATGACCTAGAATGGGTTGCAAGATTCAAAAGAGGTCACGTGGGTGGAAGAAATGGCCTGATCATATGCTACAATTGTGATGAGATTGGACACATATCAAGACATTGTCCTAACCCTTTTTAGTCGTGATGCGATCACTATTGCATTGTAGGCCATAATTCCAAAGATTGTCCAGATTTGATTGCAAAATAGGATGCTTGAAATGAGAGAATTGCTAACTTGGTTAATGCTAAGCCTCGATCAGATGAGGCCCCATAAACATTGAAGACACACATAGTGACTCGTGGAGGCACAAAGATAGGGAACTACTAGCAGAACAAGGAGCCCCAATTTATCAAAGAAGTAGTGAAAAAGGAACCAAAGTTTAACACCATGAAGTAGAAGCAATTTGTCAAAGAAGCGTTGGAAATCATGCATGGTATCGGTGGCATTTCCATTGAATATTATGGTAATATAATGCCCCACCCCCAAATCATATCACACCTTCAACATTGGATACTCTTGGATGATGCATAAGCACTATATGAGTTCCTACAAGTGTTTGTCAATATCTTGGACGAAAAAAAAATATAAAAAAGGTTACACACTACCTTGAAGCAACTGATGGAATTCCAAAGATTGTCCAGATTTGATTGCAAAACAGGATGCTTGAAATTGATAAATTGTGAGGCAAAGAGAAATGCAGAGAAAAGAATAGTATATTCAAATGTATGAAGAAGTATAGAAATCAGAACTGAAGAGCTACCAACAATAGGAAATAGCTGAGCTTATATATGCTCAAGCAAGACTGGAATTAGAAAGTACAACTATCCAATACAACTGGCAGTGTAATGCTCATACCCGTTGAGGGCGTTACTATATTTAACACTCTCTTAGGACTCAATACATAATCAACAAAGACTGACCATGCTCTAGTACTGCCTCGAAGTCAAAACTCGACTTCTTCCTAGTGGTTTGGTGGAAAAATATCGCCAGTTGATCTCTTGAACCACAAAATTGAAGTGCAATGTCGCCATTATTGAATAACTCGCGTATGAAATGAAAACGAAAATAATGGTGTTTTATCTTCTTGTGGAACACATGGTTCTTGTAATAATGAAATTGTCGATGTGTTGTCATCACAAGATAGGAGTTGGATCCTTTTCTGCTTGTGACATGTCTTTCAATAATCTTTCATACAGCCTTTGACAAGAAGTCGAGGTGTAGCTACATACCGCTTCCGCAAGATATTGATAATCGGTCATTTCTTCTTCAAGCCCATGAAATCAAGTTCGCGTCTACTTGAAAACAGACCCGATGCTTTTCCTCACATCCAGTTACTCCCAGAAAGTCACTTTATCCGGTGGTAAATCCGTGAAGTTGATTACAATCAGATGTAGTGTACCATAAAACCAAAACAGTGTTCGTGTTACATATCTCGTAATTGGTTTTGCCATTTTCCAAAGGTGTGAATCCTTGCGATTCCATGAACTGAAACTAGGCTAGTTCTCATGATACATGATGTCAGCCTAGTTGCCGTGTAGATACAACAAACCCACTACTACCCTTTTGTATAAAGTAGAATCCATCATGGGACCTTCATCTTTCTTGCCTAATTTTGTGCCTAATGGTATGGGGTTTCCACTGGATTACCGTATCCTTCCATGCCAAATCTTTTGAGAATGTCTGCTACATACTTTCGCTGACAGACAAAAATTCCTTTGGCTTACTGGTGGGCAACCCTCAACGCCTAAAAAATATTTCATGATGCTAAGATCTACCATCTCAAATTTAGATTGTATGGCATGCTTGAGTTCCGTGAATTTAGATTTTCTCGTAACCATGTCATCAACATATAAACATACAATTAGTATTTTAACGTGCTGATCTATTTTGGTATAAATTCAGGGTTCATTTTGACTTTGTTGAAGCCACTTTTGATCGTAGGTATTAATTCTCAATGTAATTTCAAGCTCTTTGAGCTTGTTTAGCCATACAATTTCTTCAACCCATACACTTTGGTCATGCTCTTGGACTTCAACCGGGTGGTTGATTGACATAAACTCTTCTAAAACCATTTAGGAACAGCCGACTTTGACATCCATTTGGTATATACTTTCCATTTCGTGTCAGGTCGCTATGGCCAATAGAGTTCTTTATAGTGTCTAATCTCAATCGGAGCAAAAGTTTCACCAGCTAATCAATACCACCGGTTGTTGTGGAGAATCCTTGGGCAACAAGTCCTATTCCTGTGCTTTTCAATCTGTCCTTTTCATTGAGTTTGGTTTTGTGGACCCACTTGACACCAATACTCTTTTGTGTCTTGGCAAAACAACAAGATCCCATGTCTTGTCTTTCTAAATGGAGTCAATTTCTTGGTTCATTGCTTGGACCCAATGTGGCTCCTTTGGTCAAAGCCTCTTTAAAGGATGGTGGTTGACATGACATTAAAGCAAAAACATTATGCTGTTGAAAGTCATCCAACCGCTGATGGATTTCAACAAACTCGAAGTTCTCCGACTCGTATCCAGAGAATGATTCTCTACTAAAGATGAGCTATCCCGCACCGTCCGTGGTCCTTGACCTTGCATTCTGAGGAATGGGTTGAGACTGGCTGTCTCCACCTTCCGCTTTAATCCTACAGCAAAAGGATTTTGACTATCCAATTTGTTGGTTTTCCAAACATCCCGTAATTGGTTTTCCAAAAATTGTACATCCTCATCGAGAATTCACTTTGGTGATGGATCAGGCCCCGTAAGCTTTAGAGGTTTCCCTGACTGTGAGCTGAAATGCATTTTTCACCTTTGTCATAAGCTTCTTTCCTTAATTCGGGCCAGTATATGCTGTGCATCCAAATGTCCTTAGATGAGCTACATCAGCTTTGTCCCACTCCCAAGATTCTTGGGAACTTTCATCTCAGACTGTGGTTGGTGATCCGCTCAAAAGATGCTAAACTCAGCATGCTAACGTCAGCCCAAAAAAAAAGTATTTGACAATTATTTTTCTTTGAGAAGTGTTCTGCCATATTCATGATGGTCTGATTTTTTCTTTCAGACACTCCATTCTGCCGTGGAGTATACCTTGTTGTTGCTTGTATGATGATGCCTTGAGACTTTTAAAGTTGTAAAATCTCCGGTTGTATTCTCCTCCATATGACCAATTACTTTGGAGAAATTTACCACTGCTTTTCATCTCATTTGAATTCTTTTGAATTTTGTAAAATGTTTTACACTCTGTGTCTCTTAAAATATATCCAAATTTTCCCTCGCTGGAAATCATCAATAAATGTTAGAAAGTAAAACTACCACCTATTGAATCTCTTTGCATTTCATCCGCCATATTTCCAAGGACAAGTTCAAGAGATGTTTTTGATTGATTTGAGGACCTGTGGGTTCTTTGTGGCTTCTGGCATGCAGACCTCGTGATGGGGATTTGCTCTTGCAACAGGTAAACCTTGACCATGGAGTTTTCCTCAAGAAGACTTAGACTCCAAATAGGTAGATGTCCAATCAGTATGCCAAACCATTGATTCATTCATGGTTGATGAACTCTATGCATAAGGTTGATTCAGATTTGCGTTCTGAGGGTAAGGGGAAACATCCCATTTGGAGTCATATGGATTCTGTAAAATTAATTTCCTCGCCTCGTTTTCTATCATAGACGCCTTTACAGATGCTCCCCTCGCACCTATATCCTTTTCAATGAGCTGTCCCACACTTAAAAAGTTATGTTTTTAGTCCTGGTACATGGTAGGCATTTGTTTATGTCTTCTTTCTTACATCTCTATTAGTAAGAATAGGGAATGCCTTTTCCCCTTGAACTTGACTAAAATGATCATTACCAAGAGTAATATCGGTAAAATGGAAGAACCAAGGCATGAAAGTAATTCTTTTGTTACCTGTCATGTGATTAATACATCCATTGTCCAGAAACCAAAGATCTTTAGGTTGTTGTTCATTTTGTGGCATGAGAGAAACATACCTCTGGTGTCTCCTATATGATTTGACACATGTACTCTACCTGAAAGTTGATCCTACCGCTTCCATCCCTTGCATTCGTATTCATAGTGCCCATACTTTTGCAATAAAAACATTGAATTCTAGATTTGTCATTCGACCTTCTCCTCCTGCCTCTTTGAGGATGGAAATTTCTGATGTTGATTTTGTCGTTGATTTCTTTGACCTTGAAATTCGATTTGATATTGTTACACCGTTCTCCATTGTTGTAGGCACCGAGTGTTCTCTTCCTACTCTTCCTCCGCCTTTCCTCTCCTCGAATGAGAATTGAGTCCTGGAAGGCATTGAGATTGGACTCTATCCGCGGGAGATGTGTAGTCTTGTCTCCATGTGTCACCAGAGAACCACTAGTTCATCCTGAAAATCTGGATGCATCCTTGATTCAAGGACGACAGGGATAAATCCATTCTGTTCTCTTGGGAAGACTTCGAGAATTTTCTCAACAATTCGCTGATCAATGATGGTTTCACCAGACAATCTGATCTAGTTCACGATTACCATGACTCGCAGAACTCATCCAATCGCTTCGCACTGGCCATCCCCGAGAGTCTCAACAGTCCACAAGGATCTAGCTTTTACCGCCTTTACCCGCCATTTCTGGTAAGATCGCCTTTGAGGGATGTCCCAAAACCGCTTTGAAGTACCCGCTGCGGTGATTTTCGAATATCAATAATCCATGAAATTGCATCCGCACTTTGCTTGTTTTCCTTGGTCCCTGAAGGTTCGAGCAATTCTTCGTGCATTTGTCATGATGTTGAGGGCTACTGATCTAGGTTCCACCATAGCTAAGATCCATCGGTTCCCAAAGACTCTTTGTGCTTGCAAGAACTTAATTCTATTCAAGAGACCAAAATTCGTAATTCTTCCCAAAAGAATCGGACCCTGAATGGGCCGAAGATTGTCGATCACCGCCATTTAAAAATGTTAAAAAAATAGAGGGAAAAATTTGTAATACCTCCCTAACGCTTAGGATTGGTCGACATTGCCGGGATGGCCGATGGAGCTTATCGGGCTTTAGATGGCCCTTTGACTCCATGCAATGTGACCACACGCTTTAATCGTTAAAGTGCCGCGGATTTTCCGCTCTTTGACTTTCAACAATCAACCGAAAGAATCGGCTTTGATTCTAACGGCCCAGATCACCGAGATCTAATGGCCCGATCTTATCGCTATTTTGCGTATCGTGATTTCGCGATTTCTGATGTCACGTTCTTTTGTCCCTTTGATTTCCCGAACTCTGATTTACCGATGGCGCTTTCCATCGACTTTTCCGATGGTTCGATCTACTACACGCCTCAACATATGGACGGTCCCCGATGTCTCCTGATATCGCTGGACTTCATGTATGATCCGCGACACACATGTCCGCTGGCGGAAACGTCGAATGCCATAGTGGCCTCTGGGATGTCCGCCATAATGCGGTCCGACCAAAATGGACGACCGAGATCTTATCGATTTTAGTGTGACGCGATTTCAGCGAAAGGCGGCGTCGCTCTTTGACAACTTGAAACCCCGGAAGCCTTCGAAATGTCGACGGGTAGCCGCTGGATAAGTTCACACTGCACCGGCCAAGCTGGACGACCGAGATCTTATCGCTATATCATGACACGATGAAGTAGGTCCCGCCAATAAGTCTTTGAAACCCCGAATGCCGATATGACGATGCGCTGATCTCATCATACCGTCTCCTGAATGGATCTGGCTGATCGCTTCGATTTCGCGATTTCTTGTATCGGAGTTTTTTGGAGAGAGGATTCTTTTTCTCCTCCAACTCCTGATTCCCGTTTTTGCGATGGAATAGGATCTCACCATGTGTCTCTTTGATCTGACGGTCAAGATGACGGCCGGGATTTCTCAAGTGAAAATTCTCCTGTGCACTCCAGACAACTAACAGTCGTGCACCTTCTTGCTGATCAAACGGCTGTCGGTCCTTTGCGCAACATCCGACGGGCTGAAATGCTTTTCCTATTTCATACCTCGGTCCCTTCTCGACTGGTTTCCCGCTCTGGATTTGTTTGCAGGATGAATCTTACGGCTTTAATGGCATTTTTTTGCACCTGAGACGCGTTCTTTATACTTTTGGAAGAAAGATTCGTGAATCTTCAAAGATTTGAAGAATTTCATGGTTTCTTCATGATCTACTACAATCTTTGAAGATTTTGAGCTATTCCTCAAAATCTTTAAACGATTCAAATTCTCTTCTTTGAATCTTAATGAACTCCAAGTGAAATCTCAAGTTCTTTTAAGCTTCTCATATGTTCTTCTTCGTCAATCTTTGATGGTTCTTGAGAAAAATTGTGCGTGTTTCTCCTTCTCGCACTTCTACTTCCTCCGCTATCTCAACAGGTTATCTTAAAGAGTATTGCGCATAAAATTTCCAAGCTCCTAGAAAAACTACCGTAGCTCAAGATGTGTGTAAGCTCAGGTCGGAGGATCGGTTTCCCAATCCATGTGAAGAGTATTAACAAGCTTCTTGATACCATGATACAAATTGTGGAGCAAAGAGAAATGAGGAGAAAAGAATAGTATATCTTTAAATGTGCTGAAGAAGTACGTAATCAACCTAAGAGTTACAAACAATAGGAAATAGTCGAGCTTATATATGCTCACAAGACGAATTAGAGTACAACTCCGCCCAATACAACCTATGTGCAGTAAATGGTCAAGTACCGTTGAGGGTACAACATATTTAACAGAAATGAGAGAATTTCTAACTTGGTTAATGCTAAGCCTCAATCAGATGAGCCCCATAAACATTGAAGACACACATAGTGACTCGTGGAGGCACAAAGATAGGGAACTACTAGCAAAACAAGGAGCCCCAATTTATCAAGGAAGTAGTGAAAAAGGAACCAAAGTTTAACACCATGAAGTAGAAGCAATTTGTCAAAGAAGCATTGGAAATCATGCATGGTATAGGTGGAATTTACATTGAATATTATGGTAATATAATTCCCTGACCCCAAATCATATCACACCTTCAACATTGGATACTCTTGGATGACGCATAAGCACTATATGAGTTCCTACAAGTGTTTGTCAATATCTTGGACGAAAAAATATAAAAGGTTACCCACTACCTTGAAGCAATTGATGGAGGGGGATGAGGAGATATGTGCTCCTCTACCAAAATGCACATCTTGTTGCATTAAGAAGAAAATAAGAGGAATGAGTTGTGTATTTAGACAAAATGTTGAAATCAATGTATATGACGTGAAAGATGTGCTTGACCTAGGATTTGAGGTGAATACCTGTGTAATAAATCATGGAAGTGGATGGGTAGATTACAACTAGTACACTCACCAATTTAGTTATGATTAGAAAATTTATGTCACATCTTCCCATTGGGATGGGTGGAGAACTTAGAGATAGACATTTCAAGCATGAAAACTATAGCCAATGTCTAACTAGTCCAAATCTTGGATGAAAACAACCTCGACCCAACGTTATTGGGGATCAAATGGGCATATGACTATGATGCAATCGTCAACCTCAAGCATGGAATATGTTCTTTGAGAATAATGGTCTCATGGTGGTGTAACCTATTGATATATACTAGGGACTCTAGGACACAGAACTAGTAAATGACATGGAAGGATCGATGGATGATAACATCCTTAGTGGTAATCGAGGATCTCCATAGTTTGGTAATTTAGGAGATTTATGACAATACAAATGGCATGTACAATGATGTAAATCCCACAAATGATGGCTATGTAAGCTAGCATAGTGTTTGTTCATTTAACTCAAATTCTAAAATGAGGGTTGGTGATACTACAAGCATGAGCTCAATACTTGACATTGCACACAACCATAATTAAGGAGGTTTTTTTTATTGGTACTAAGATGCACAACCCACCATTTTTCGATGGGATTGGCTAGCTTAAAGAATTTCTTGATCAGGTTAAAGGTACTATGCCCCCTCGAGCTATGGTTGATGGCTATGGATGTTGTGATGAGAGAAACTTGGTCAAGATGGTGGGACACTCATAAATAATGATTTAATACCTTAAAATATTTCAAACTTGCCCCCCCTCCTCCCCCAATTTTAACCTTCTCTAATAATCTTTTCGATTGAGGGCTAGAGGGCTCTCAATCTCTAATTGGAGGATTGGTTGGGTGGAGAGCAATTTGTCCCCCATAATTTCCCATCGTTTTTTCTTGGAATTGTTGCTGGTACCATTTTTGTTGCTAGATTTTTTTATCAAGTTGGAAAGCTGCTTCAACTTCATTTTGTAAATTTTGCATTTTATAGAGACATGGCTTCATCCTTAAATGTTCTTTCAACTAAAATATCTATATGAAAGAAAAAATTTAAGAATTAAAACATTTTAATGATTTATATGTTTTTATATGTTTCCTTCTTTATATTATTTTAAAATGAATTGTAATTTCATCTCCAAACTAAGAATAGAAAGTTTAATTAACATTGGGGTTTGTGTTTTATAATGAAGGTAAATAGAGACAAAGGAGAAAATTCACAAGAGATTGAAAAAAAGTCACAAGAGATTGAAAAAAGGAGCTTGTGCAATGGAAAACTACATCTCTCTTATCAAATTCTTTTATATTATTTTAAATGAATTGTATCATCTCTAAACGAAGAATAGAAAGTTTAATTAACATTGGTTTATGTGTTTTATAATGAAGGTAAATAGAGACAAATGAGAAAATTCATAAGAGATTGAAAAAAAGAGTTTGGGCAATGGAAAACTACATCTCTCTTATCAAATTTTAGTTCATGATGATCATGAGACATGTTATTCGAGGCTTAGGATATGTTGGTCAATGATCTAGTGAAATTGAATTATTGTGATTAAGGAAATCCCTAAAACAAATGTCTCCTACAAACATTTGATCAATTTGTTTTGTTATTTCAAATTATATCTCTTCTATGAAATGTCTCTTACAAACTATGAAGCCCCTATAAACATTTGAGCAATTTGTTATGTTATTTTAAATTATATCTATTTTATTGTTGATTTAGTAAGAAGCAAACACTTGATTTAATATGGTATATGCATCATTTTACAAATTACATTATTTACAAAGGATGTTATGTTTCATTTTGGCCAAAAATATGTTGTTATACTAAAATGTTATAATTCTACTTTTACTTTTTATTTGAAATAAGTAGAATGATTACACAAATCAATGTTATATATGGAATCGGGATTGTAATGTCTAATATGGAATTTGAAATGAAACTTTATAATTGAATATGATGCATAAATACTTGTCAATATATTGGAGATGCAAAAATCCTCAAAATTGCATAGCATGTATATTTTCTACAAATAATATAAAATAGTGAAGAAATGAATAGAAAATAAAATGTAGATATCAAACAACATGCTCGATGATTGTATATCAATGTTGACCTCATATTTGCTAAATAATGCATTGATTGACCTTTTGTAGTCATTATCATGGTTAAGGTGCTTTTTTCCAAGGAAAACCTTGCAAGGGAAACCCAAGGGATGCTTCCCCACATTTATTGATGACATATGTATCAGCCTATTGACGTAGATTATTATGCCTCACATAGGGGGATTTGAACCATGCACATGCCGGCACGAAACTAGTCAAATGCCCAACAACATCGACAACAATTGGTTGGCTAACCCCTTGCATTTCAACCTAAGGGATGCTTCTCCACATTGTTAGTGTAGATTAGTGTGCCTCACCCACCCTAGGATCTCAATTGAACACTTTCTAGCAATAAACTAGTGAAATGCTCAACAAGGTTGACAATAACCAATTGAGCCTTGGACTATGATCAAGGTGTTAAACCCTAGAGATTAAGGTTTATTGTTTATTTTGGGGATACAAGCTCAACATGGATTGCATAAATTTTATGTAGATTCATAGGAACAAATTTGGAACTTCGAGAATTATTTCATTAGCCCAAAAAGAAAAAACAAAAAATGGAACATCAAATAAAATTCAATGTACAAAGTGACATCATTTTAAATTTTAAATAATAGTATGAGCATTAAATCTTGAGTGTATTATCTTGTCTAAATGCCAGATTTTCATAGTGATTTACCTACAAATTGTAAAATTCTCTTTTATTGGCCAGGAACCATATCTTGATCATATAAAAAATCAAGATTTATAACATGTGGATGCCTACTTTTAAAAACAAATTACTTGTCATGTTGAACTATAACTTGGAGGGTAGTAAAGTATTTCATGTTGTAAGGATGGTTTGTCATGAAGAATAGTTTGAAATCTATAAGTGTTTGACAAATAGATTAAAACATGACAATCTCTATCTGGCATAGAAAACCACTCAAAAAGCTACCCCCTTTACAAAGTAAATTGTTTGAAAGCAAACAAAGTAGAGTAAATGGAATCAAACCATAAAACTATTGCTTTACCTTGGAAGGGGAAACTTCAAAGATGTATTTTTGTCATGTTTGTGTTTCATATGTTGAACCTTTCAAGTGATTATTATTAAATGTAATGAAGAAATACCTTGTTGCCATAATGAACTTTGTATGATAAAATATGTCTATTGCAAGCTCTTAAGAACCAACTTTAAGATGCCAAAATTAAGAAATCACTTTGTGAATCTTTGGACAAGAAGCATCCAAGAGAGACACGATCTAACAAAAAAAAAAAATGTCATCAAATAGAGATCACGTGCTCAAATTTTTAATTGCAAATATGGAAAAATGTGTTATTGTTTTCTTCATATGCGGATGATTTGATAATTCCCCCTTCAAAAAAATTGTATTTGTATAATATTTGTTGTTGAAACCTTATGAATGGCTAAGTAAAGATACAAAATAAAATGACAACGCTGGGATGGGTGCCACCCTGTACGTAGAACTAATATTACGGAACAATGCCTGACCGGGACTTAAACACAGGTCACCAACTACCATCCCCTCACCAATAAGGATGGGAGCAAGCCGGATCATCCAGGACGATGAGCCAAGACCTCTCGCACACGTGAGAGGAATGGAGTCACAAAGCACTCAATGTATGGCCTTAATGGCAAGTCTGGTCACTTTAATCCTCATACATTCACTTGATTTTGGAGAGGAAGAGTCTCATTTGGAGCTGAAGCCGTAGCATTGGAGCATCCTTGAGCTCTAGTGTGAGTGCAGCTGCCTAATTGTTACTAGGGAAACTGTCTGGCACCTCCACATGTCACGGGAACGAGGTAAGCCCCTCAGGGAAACTTCCTGGTATGCCTCGGCTTGGCATAGAAAGCGACAACAAAGGGCATTTTCCATGGCCTAGACGTAGCTCGCCCGCAAAATTAGGAGGCTTGGCATGCCTCCCATGGCCTACATCAAAGAAATCATCCCGAACGAGCCCATTCAAGTCCCCCCAACACACATGCTCTTCACAGTCCCAGACAACTGAAACCCGCCCACTTGTTTTCCTGAGGAAACTACCCAGTGGGCCTTCAAGGAATATCATAGCTCCAACACAGGAGAATTCCAATTGGACGATTCCCCCCCTGCTACATCATTGAGGAAATCCCGATAGATCTGGAGGCATAACCAACCGCAGGTGCAACGGAGATCCCTCCAACAGAAGTCCCATGAAGAAACGAGCCAGTCGAGGATGAGACAACTGGTCTGGAAGGTTAACCGATAGGGCGAATCGAGGAGGAGTGGCAGAGTTCTTATGCCATGTCCTCTTTCTTCCATGCAAGAGGTAGGGTGTGTCCAACTGCCACTCATCCACCCGCATCACCCGACGTTAGTTTTTGAATTGAGGAGCATGGTGGAGGACCTAATCCACCATTATTAAAGTCTATCAACCAACGAGTCGACTTCTCTACAATGCCTACTGTGATACATATCCATGAAACACCGCCCCATGTGCTCATCCCTTCATGTCAGAGCAGCCTCTAATCCAATGACAAGGCGATGGCTTAAGATGAGGTGGATTATGTAGAGACCACCTGCAAATGTGTTACAGCCAATAGTTTCACTTTTTTGGTTTCCCTCAAGCTAGTCATGGCTAGAAGCCATTATTTTGTAACTCTAAAACTCAATGTTTTTTCTCAGACCAATGGATGCCAAATATCTTGGTTTCCTTCGGGCAAGACAAATGGAAGCCAGTTTTTCTGTTTCGTAGACTGCACAGATAGTGATCTATCTCGGTTTCCGCTTATACAATGAGACAAATGGTATATATGGTGTTTCTGGTTTCCCCTCTTTTATGGAAAATTAACATATTAAGCTCCCATCTTTTTATTCAAAAAAAAATAAAGATACAAAAATGTGTGTCTCCTCACCCTTTTACTTATAAGAAGGGTATGTAAATCCATTAAAAGAAAAAAATAATGACCTATTAATATGTTTTAAATTTATATTTGAAGTTTTTAAAATTATTTTAAATATATATTTTAATAATGCATTTTAAAAAATTAAAATTAAGAAGTCACTTAAACTTTAGAAATACATTATTAAAAATATATATTTAAAAAAACAATTCTAAAAAATATTGTGAACCTTTTGAAAATAAGCATCTAAGACATAAATGATCTAACAAAAATATGTGAGATGTTTCTATTTTTAATAGCAAATATAGAAAAAAATTAAGCTATTATTTTCATATGTTGACATTGTATTTGGGTAATGAATGTTATAGTTAAAACTTTGTGAATGGCTAAAAGATTTTTATATAATATAAAGATAAGAAAAAAGGTGTGCTTCCACCTTTTTCCTTAAAAGAAGTGTAGGTAATGCCATTAAACGAAAAAACTAGGGGTATTAATATGTTCTTAAATATATTTTAATTTTTAATTTTAATAATTTATTAAAAATATATATATATATATATTTGTTTTTCATATATAATGATTTGATATCTATGAGTAATGGTTGTTGAAACTTGTATATTAATTCAATATAAGAGCTTTGTATGAGTGTAAATATATTATAAGAGGTGTGTTCCCACCCTTTTTTCTTATAAGATGATAGTGAAATTCCTTTAAACAGAAAAATTCATGTTATTAATGTTCTTAAATATATATTCAAGTTTTTGAATACTATAATCATAATGTATTAAAAATAAAGAGATTCTCTTTGCTTCTTTAATATCTCCCAAAACTTCCTCTGGTGGTATCATTGATATGGTCTCTTTAACATATCATGCTATAGGTGATTTTATTATCTTGTTTAATATGTGAAATTAGTAATAATTTGTTAATAAATTAATGCTTAATGATAATTTTTTCATTGCTTATATTAATGTTATTTTTACAATGTTTTTTAAAAATAACTATTAACCATGTTTATAATTTTTATTAAAAAGAATTCAGATGATGGATATAAAAATAAACTTAAAAAAAGGGTAATTAAAAAAAAAAAAAAAAAAATCATTAAAAACATGTTAAAATTAATTTTAAGAACTTAAAATCTCAAAAATATAATATAATAGAAGCAATAGTAATTATAAATCATTAATTTATATAGAATCTAAAATAAATTTTTTAAAATTATATTTTAAGAAAAGACATCTATTAAAAAAAGATAACAAATACCAAACAAACAAATGCAAATCTTATCATCATTAATCTACAAACATAAACAACAAGAGGAAACAAAACAAAACAATATAAAATACAAATAAGCAAAAACACATAATACAATTTCATATCAATACACAAACATAAACAAACAAACATTGTCAACACTACTCATACATGTGAACACACATTATACTATTTCAAATCAATCTACAAACATAAACAATAGTAAACAAACATACAATATATAAATATACATAAACAAACACACATTATACAATTTCAAATCAATAGACAAACATAAGCAAGAAAACATTGTCAACATTACTCATACATGTGGAACACACATTTATACATTTTCAAATCAATATATAAACATAAGAGATCAAACATTGTCAAAATCACTCATACACACATATACAATATCAAATAAGCAAACACGCAATTTACAAATTTACATAAGTAAACACACATTATACAATTTAACTTTAACAAACAAACAAAACATTATCAAACCATTCACACACATACACATGCACAATCAAATAAGCAAATACACAATATGTAAATTCAAAGGTGGAGAACACATTTATACAATTTCAAATCAATTTACAAACACAAACAAGAGTAAACAAACACATCATATAAAAATAAAATAAACAAACACATATACTATATAATTGTAAATCAATACACAAACATAAACAAACAAACATTGTCAACACTATTCTTACAAACATATACAATTTCAAATAAACAAACACACAATATACAAATTCACATAAGTAAATACACAATTTCAAATCAATCTACAAACAAAAAACAAGACTAAACAAATACATTTTATACAATTTTAAATCAATACACAAAAATGCTAAAGTAAACATTGTCAGTCACCACTCATACACACATATACAATTTCAAATAAACACACGATGTACAAATCTACATAAGTAAACACACTTTATACAATTTAACATAAACAAACAAACATTGTCAACACTATTCCTACAAACATATACAATTTCAAATAAACAAACACACAATATAAAATTAAATATAAGTACACAATTTCAAATCAATCTACAAACACAAACAAGAGTAACAAACACACTTTATACAATTTTAAATCAATACACAAACATAAGCAAATCAAAGATTGTCAATATTACTCATACACATATACACTCTCTAAATAAACACACACAAAATGTACAAAATCCACATAAGTAAAACACACATTATATAATTTAACATCAACAAACAAACATTAACAACACTATTCCTACAACATATACAATTTCAAATAAACAAACACACAATATACACCCACCATAAATAAATACACACTTCAAATCAATCTACAAATACAAACAAGAGTAAACAAGCACACTTTATTCAATTCCCCAAATCATTACCCAAACATAAACAAAACAAACATTGTCAACATTACTCACAATTTCAAATAAACACACACAATGTACAAATCCACATAAATAAACACACATTATACAACTTAACATAAAACAAACAAACATTGTCAACACTATTCCTACAAACATATACATAATTTCAAATAAACTACTGCATCATACAAATTCACATAAGTAAATACACAATTTCAAATCAATCTACAAACACAAAACAAGAGTAAACAAACACATCCTTTATACAATTCCCTCAAATCAATACCCAAACATAAACAAAGCAAACATTGTCAATATTACTCGTACACACATATACAATTTCAAATAAACACACACAATGTACAAACCCACATAAGTAAACACACATTATACAATTTAACATAAACAAACAAACATTGTCAACACTATTCCTACAAGCATATACAATTTCAAATAAACAAAAACACAATATATACTGTACAAGCAAATAGATACACAATATACACATATAAGCAAAAACAAATTATACAGTTTCAAGTCAATACACAAATATAAGTTCATGTATTCAAATACTTAAAGAAACGCTATAAATTCATATAAACAAACACATTTTATACAATTTCAAATCAATTTTCATACAAAACAAACATTACCAAAACCACCTAGGACACATGTACTTCAAACAATCAACCACAATAATATAGAAATTGAAATAAACAAATCTACATTATACAATTTCAAATCAATATACAAGATAAACAAAAGGATGTCAAAACCATTAGCACACACAGAATGATTTCAAATAAATAAACACAATAATATTACAAATTCCAAAATCAATACACAAATATAAACAAACACAATACATGAATACAAACAAGCAAACCAACACACTATATTTCAAATCTATATACAAACATAAATATAAATTGTCCAAACTACCTACACATCACTTAATTTTATTGTACAAAACATATAACCACTTTTTAACAAAAAAAATATATAAATAATAAAAATAAAAAAATAAATTAAAAAAAAATAAAACAATAAATTTAAAATAAAATAAATTGAAAAATATAAAATAATAAAATGAAAAGGAAAAACCTAATGATACCTTAAAAGTTTATTAGAATAGCATTTAGTATTTTTGGTATATTATGTAAAATTGTATAACTTGCATATGAAGAAAGTTTCTAAAAAATTGAAATGTACAATTAGCATAGTTTGAATGAGATTGTTATAAATGTGAATGTGAGTGTAGATTACATGTTTTAAATATGAATGTTATTAAATTAATGTGTTTAGAAAGTATATTTGATGTGGAGCTTAAAAAATTAGCCAAAATGATAAGGATCATCTTCCTAAGGAGAGTAGTCCACTCTCCTTAGAACATTGGAAAGGGTTTTAACCCTTCCATAAAAAATATTTTATTAATAATGTATGTACATAACTCCCATATAATAAAAAATTAATGAGAAAATAAACATATAAATACATTCATATTTCTTTTCAACAACATTCTATAATTATGAGCTACCCCTTAAAATTCAAGTAATACCACACATAAATATAAGAAAGAAAAGACAAAAAAATTCAAAATATTTTTAATGTATTATAATAACAAAATTGTACTTCTCATCTTATCCTATATAATTAAAATAATTACATAGGATTAAAATAAGATAAATGGGATTAAATAATCCTACATAATTAAAATAAGATAAATGATTGTATAGTTAATATTGAATTAAAAAAATATAATTACCTTTTTCCACTTCCTCTGCACATAGTCTTAACAATGATCATAATTAGTTTTTCTTTACATTTTACCCTTTAAAAAATCCATATAAAAATATTTATTATAACGATAAAAAAAATTAAACAATTTTTTTATAATAATCTAAAATGAATCCATATTACATATTGTTTTGATTACAGATTTAATTTTAACAATTTATACAAAATTCTCATTTATAGTAATTCTAAATAACTATATTAACTTATAATTATTATTTTCATTACAAATTTATTTTAATAAAAATACTCAACCACCTTCATATTATATTTGTCATAAATATCTATTTAATAATAATAACTAATCTACAAAATACCATACATAAAATTATATAAAAAACATTTATGAATATAACGCATGAAATATCAAACAACAGCTGAGCATTGCATCAAAGATGGCCCAGGCCGAACATTAAAGTATAAATAAACCTCGGTCATCACCAGCATAAAAGAGCGGAGAACCCGACGATTTCCTTCCTTCAAGCAAAAACATATTTATTTGTAATAGACATTGTAAGCCGTAGAAAAAAACTTAAATGATTTTAATTTCTTTTATATATAAAAAAAAATGATGTATTAATAAAAATATATTAATTTTAATAATTTTATTTTAATTTACAAAATTATAATAATGAAAAAATATTATATATAAATAATATTTTCATCAAAATTTGACGTTAAAGTTTACTTCCCTATACATATCCTACTCTTTGAATTTGAACATGTAATTTTAAAAGAAGAAACATATGCTATTATCCATGTAATTTTAAAAGAAGAAATATATGATAACAAAAGATATATGATAACATGTAAGCAATTATTGGAGTACCAATCAATAATCAAAATCTAAAGTAGCTAGAGAAGTTCTCTCATTTGGAGTAGATGGAGAAGGGGCATGCTTAAAGATAGGAGAAACAACAATTCACTCAACCAAATAAACAAGGAATCTACTTGATAAATAGACTAGCTATAAGAGCTACACAATCCAAGATGAGAACATAGATACATTGTGGGGCATTGCAAAGGTTTTCAAGATTAAAATAAAGTAGACAAATAAATATGAGAATAGTTGCAAGCTAAGAAAACCAATATCAATTAGAGATGTTTTTCTTGTTGGAGCGGGTGAAGAAGTGATGCATGATCAAATACTAGAAGCAACAATATGTATTACCATACAATATATGTACAAATTAGGGGCATATGTGGATTCTGTTGTTTGTGCATCAATTGATATTGAGAGAGAGAAATTTGTACCTAATCAAAAAATTACATAATCTAGGTTTGAAAGGTTTTATTTTGATCCTTTAATCAACCATAAGACATTAAGGGGGATTCTTTGGGCTCTATCATCACCTTTGTTCTTGTCTAGCCAAATATCTAAAGCTTGCTCCATGGTCCATCCCAAATAGCCTCGGAGGCCATGTGTATTTGGAGAAAAAAATGTATCATCTCCTCAAAGCACATTGATGTTGGGTAGAGATGGGATTCGATTTAGAAGACCATACATGATTCCACACATCTATTTGTGCATATATGTAATTATATATACATTATATATCAAGATCCAACTCACCGCGTTTCTTTGTACAGACGTACATTAGGTCTCTCATTAATTCATGTTTTTTTTTTGTGGAATGTGTTATCATGGCCGAGCAATTGCACATGGTTAAGCTAATAGACAAAGGCTGATAACTACGACCATTGTGATGTTTTAATAAATGATAAATTTCGAGGATAAACTAATGAAAAAAATATAACTCGAAACCACTGTTAAAATTAATTGAATAGATATATTACAGGTGGTTTAGATCAATAAGAAATTAGGTTAAGCATTGAGGGGTGAGTTAAAGTAATGAAAACCGAGTTAATGGCAGAGGCATAAATCGATGACAGGTTAAACCAATAAACAACAAGGTTAAAAACCTACGTTTAATGATACACATGCAATGAAGAGGGTTTTAAAGCTACAACAAGAAGGTTAATCAAGTAAACATTGCTCGGTTAATTGGATAAATAATAAGCAAGCAACTGATGAGTTAATAAGCAAGCAATAAATCAAAGCTAAAGCAGAGATAGAAATTGTTTATTAAACATGTGGGTTAATAAACAAGCAATGAGCAAGGCAAAGGTGGGTTAAAGTGGGTTAATAAAAAATCAAGAAATAAATCAAAGCCATAGTGAGAGCTAGAAATTTAGCTAGAACTTGTTTATTAAACAGGTGGGTTAATAAACAAACAATGAGCAAGGTGGGTGTGGGTTAAACTAAAGAATAAGAGATAATATAGGTGGGTTGAACCAATACACATATGGGTTAATCCAATAAACACGTGAGTTAAATAAATAAGTCAGTTAAAACTACTTAAAGATAACTAAGCTACAGGTTAATCATGGCTAAACTAATGGAAAAGAGGGAGCTAGAGTCATCCATACATACCTGGAGTGGGAGTTTGGAGTAGCAATTTCATTTCTTCAACAAACGAGGGTTTGAACAACAACAACAACAAATTCTTTCTTTTTTCAATGAAATAGTGCTTGCACCACAACAACATCAACAACTTCTTTCCTTACTTCATGCATTTTTGGTGTGGTGTATGGCTGAAGAAGTTTCAATGCAGAAAGAAAAGAAGGTATGAATGAGATTTCTTCTCACAACATAACAAAGATAAGAGGAAATAATGGATTTAAAAGAAACCTTATGATTCATACAATTACCGAGAAAGATCATTGATCTCCATGAGACAAAAATTGTTGAGCACCTCAACCACCCTTCCCTTGAAGATGTTTTCTCCACCGTATGATATTTTTTCCTACAATTTAATCCAGTCTCCTCTAGTCTATCACACACATACATGACTGACCCAGACTCAACCCAGACTCATACTACACACAAACCTCAGACACCCAAGCACACAAACATACCAACCATGTATAGAGGAGGAAGGAGGAGGAAAATGTTGAAACTAGTTAAGATTACATATATAGAGACAAATTCGTTACCTTCCATTCATTACAGATAGAGACAAATTCCCTCTTTAACTCTTTGAGCTTTTTTAGTTTTGATTGATGCCTTTGTCATCCATTTCAATTCATGTTTTTTTGTCAATTTCTATGCCATCGACTCGAACCTTCCATTCGTTATAGATAGATACAAATTCCCTCTCTCTCTTCAACTAACTCTTCGAGATTTTTTTAGTTTTGACTGATGCCCTTGTCATCCATTTCAATTCATGATTTTTTGTCAATTTCTATGTCCTCAATTCATGATTTTTCCTAGTTTCAATTTGGTGTCATCTAGAGTTTAAGGATAATTTGTTATTTTTATTTTGTGGTTGATGTGAGGATGCGTCTAGATACCATGGGTTGATGGTAGAGAGGATCGACTTGCACCTATTGTTATTATTATTATTATTATTATTACCTAATAACTTAATGGAAATTCACTGAATATTAATTTCAGTTTTTGTTGTACACTAAAACAATTGAATGCGAGCGCTAGGGGGCTAGAGTCAATGTTGGGAGGTCAAAAATTTTCAGACTATGGAGCCACTCTTTGATCTTTATATGAAATGCACACATCCATCCTCTCACAATATCCTAGTCAACAATAAGAAGGCGTTGTGGGCATTCTTTCCAATAACAAAAAAGGATTATTTGCTTGCTTGATTACTAATATCTTGTAATTGCTAAAAACAATTAGCCTTCCATACACAAAATTTGGAACAAAAATGATATAAGATTTGATTACAAAGATAATCAAAGCTTGACCTAGCCATAAGATTTGATTACAAATCTAATCAAATTTTGACCTAGTAGAGACATCCAACAATAAAAAATGATTATTTTCTTACATAATTACTAATATATTGTAGTTTCTCAGACAAATTAGTCTCATACAAGAAAAATATGGAAGACAAATAATATATAAAGCCATTATCTTTTATTACAAAGCTTGCCTTGGTAGGAACATCTAGTAATGAAGAATAATTCTCCTATATTAAAACAACAAGTAACCTATGATAATAGGAATTGGGTTTGTTCATTGAAAAAAATCTCTATTATGAAAAATTTCCCTCTTGATAAAATATAAGGTTTTTCTTTTTTATTAGGGTTAGGAATATTGTTTTCTTTTGGATTGTCTATTGTGAAATAGTTAAGAATTTTTCTCTTAAATACTCATAAATCCTTACCTCCTAAATGCTAGTTAATTTAGGTTAATGAGATTTAAATGATACTTGTAAAATCCATCTCCCATAGCGAGTTAAAGCCTAGGTTCATAAACTATAATTGGAAATCAATCTCACGTCATTGTCTTCAATTTTGAATTGTCAAGGTTGTATATCATGCCATTATTGAGGCGATTGATACATTTCACGAGGTTGTAAATAAAAGAACTTACAAGTTGATCAAAATATTGAGTGAGTGGGAAGGGTTCCACATATTAATTTTATTGAAGGTTGATAGTTCAAGGAAAACAGTCTATTAGTATCTTGAATTAACA
>SNQJ01S0141647.1:33362-47288 GCA_010110895.2 Picea sitchensis | reverse complement strand
TTCTTCTTAGCTATTTTCCTACTCAATGTTCGACATAAGGATGTGGTTTGTAGGATTTTCCCTTACACCTTTTCTGATTCAGATTGGATCATTATATTATTTTTCACCTATCTCACTACTTTTTGGGTGGAAAAATGGGAGGAATTATCTTGCAGGGCCATTTATGTGGCTTGTCCAAATTTAGAAATTTGGGTCTAAAAAATAGTCAGAAATATTCTAGAGCCATTTTGAGGTGTAAAATGGCCTTTTTTTTCCCCAAACCTTACTATGTAGGAATATTCTAAATTACACATGTTGATACCTTTCCAACGGTGCATACCATTCATCAATCAATGTTCATATGAGAAAGTTATGCCTCCCGCAGGTTGACCTACCATATTGATCACCATGGTGCGAGTGGATGCCACATCAACCTCCATTACTTAGACATATGGGGCTAACCACATAGTGTATTTTCTGAGAACATTCTAGAAGGTCCAAAACCTTATCATAACTGAAGGATGAGGAAGTCAAAAACTTATCCCTAGATGGCTATCGAGCTATGTTAAAAACCAAGCCATTAGGAGGAGAAGGGGTTCCATTCTTTTGCATTGTATCTTGTTCCATAACGAAACAAAAAATCTGAGAGTGTTATTATATGAGTATAATAGAGAGGGATAGATTATGTAGTATCCATACAGACCACAATTCAAAGGCTAATCCACAAAGAGTGCCTCTTTCTTTGTACTTGCATTATTTATTAACTAGAGAAAAGAGAATAGATCAAACTCACTTTCTAGTTGGTTTTTCTCCCATATTGGGTTTCCCAGGTCATATCTTATGTTTATTTGTGGATGGTGTGAATGTGTTTTACTTTCTCCTATTTTCTTCATTTTATCTATTTTATCAGTAACTAAATATTCTAGAGATCTAAAGGAAAATCACCTTCTTAGTAAAGATTTATTTATTTTATTAGATCTGTTGTGACGAACTGTTCCAGTGGAATATCCATGGAAGTTTATAGATCATATTGGTATAAAACATAAATTTTTCTTTTGGGTCTTCATGGGAAGTTGCAGGATCCAAGAATTCGCTTAAGAAGAATTTGTAGAAACACTATCAATGGCGGTCGAGTCTATTTATAATAACCCTCGAGATCTACCAGAAGATACATTTGAGTGGTCAGAATTACAAGGTGTCGACATAAGTTGCAATATGAACCTCCTCATGGAGAATTTAGTATGGAATCTCAGACCATTCAGAGATGATGGAGCCTCTAACTCAGAAAATAGATCGGAGGGTAAATCGAAAGAACAAGAAGAAAATGATTTGCAAAAAGAATCCAAAAAAGAGAAGCCAAGTTAGAGTGTCGTGAACCCTTCACAATCCCTATTCAATATGGAATCGAAAGTGGACATAAATCCATATCAAGGTGATATCAATGCATTAAATCTGAATCATTGGTTGCAACAACTAGAAGTTCATTTTGGAGTTCACCATATAGATGAAGAGCAAAAGATTCCATTTGCTAGATTGAAGTTAGAGGGCCATGACTCAACTTGGTGGGAAAGCCTTATAGAAACACTTAGGCTGGAGGGTGATCCACTAGTAACTAGGTGGGAGGAATTCAAAACCCTCATTAAGTCCCAATTTTACCCAATCAGGTATGTAGATAATCGATGGATCTAGTGGAACTACTTCAGGAAGAGGCAGGGGCAGAGTGTACAAGAGTACACCAATGAGTTCAGAAAGATGGCCATCATGCTGGGTATCTCTTCCAAGAACCTGTATGTACTCCTTAAGTATTTGGGGGGTTTACATATTCATCTACAAAATCAGGTGATTCTCTTCAATCTAAGGACGATGGATGAGGCATGTGTACATACACAATACCTATAAAACATAGGCCAGAATAAGGGGCATCCAAGTAATTCAAAGCAAAAAGAGAACCAAGAAGCGTCCAAGGAGGGGAAGAAGAAGTTAAAAGGGGGAAAATATAAGAAGACAATAGCCACTGCACCACAGAGTAAATATTCCATCAACCATTTCAATCATTGTAACATTGATGGCCATATCGAGGAAAAATGTTGTAAACTACATCCAGAGTTCAACCCAAAGAACCACAAGAATGAAGGAAAGAAAAAGAACCTTCTAGCAAAGATTCAAGCAATCAGGTTGAGATTAGATCATATGTGGATGAAAATATTGTATGCACATTTATGCAGAAGGAGGTGAATTTGAGTAGCCTTCATCACCAGGAAGAGAAGGAGATGACCAAGCTCTTCCACATCAAGATTTAGGTCAAGAAGACCAAGATAGATGCTCTGTTCAACTCTGGTTCACATGATAATTTCATAACAACAGATATGGAAACAAACTTGGATTGGAGGTTCACAATCATCCTATCCCCTATGCATTGGGTTGGGTAAACAAGGATGCAAAGATAAAGGTAACAAAAGAATGTAAGATTACATTTCCTATAAGTGTTGATTTTAATGATGAAGTGGAATTGGATGTAGTACCCATTGATGTATGTGGAGTAGTTTTTGGAATCCCTTACATGTATATGAGGGATGCAATACTCATGCATAGATCCAACCAATATTGATTGATCAAGGATGAGAATTCCTACATCATCAATGCACATAAAGGAAATTCAAATATCTCACTAGTAAGTTCCAATCAATCCAAGAAGTTAATTGGTTCTAGCAAGAAATACATTTTATGTTTCTTAAGAGAAAATCAATCTGATGATGATTCAATGAGAGTGAAGGCATCCCTAGAGGGGTGTAATAAAGAGAAAAAACAACAGTTGGGGGAATTTGCTACAGAAATACAGAGGAGTGTTCCAGGAGCCTAAAGTGATACTACCCAAGAGGGAAGTGGAGCATGAAATACAACCGTTTCTAGACTCCCCATTGTCGAATATTGGGTTGTATAGACAGTCCATTCTGGAAGAGAATGAAGTGAAGAAGTAATTGCAACAGTTGCTGCAGCAGGGTGTTATTCGACCAAGTAGCTCACCTTTTGGGTCACCCATCATAATTGTGCCCAAGAAGGATGGGACTTGGAGAATGTGTATCACTTACATGGAATTGAACAAGATTACACTGAAGAATTGGTACCCCCTTGCAAGGATCGATGATCTATTGGACCATTTGCAACATGCCAAGTACTTCACTAAGTTGGATTTGAAATTAAGATATCACTAGGTACAATTCAAAGAAGAAGATACCGAGAGGATTGTCTTCAAGGAAAGGAAAGGTTTGTATGAGTGGTTGGTTATGCCATTCAGTTTATGCAATGCACCATATACATTTATGAGAATAATGAATGTTGTTTTATGCCCCTATCTAAATTCATTTGTTGTTGTCTATTTGGATGATATACTAGTTTATAGTGCTACCTAGGAGGAACATATGTCACATTTTATGCAGGTGTTAGAGACTCTAAAAAAGTGCCAGTTGCTGGAAAATCTCAAGAAATGCGAGTTTGCTCTGCAGTGTTTGGTGTATTTGGGGTATGTGATCAGTGGCGGGGAGCTCAAGATAGATCCTGCAAAGATGGAGGACATCATGAAATGGTGAATTCCTACAAATGTCACTGAAGTTAGGAGGTTTTTTGGGGAAACAAAATACTTGCGGAAGTTCATAGCTTCATTTTCAGCGGTAGTTGCACGAATCCACACCATAAAAACTAGTTGTAATATTTTCCCATGGGGAAAGAATCAGAAGAAGGCCTTTGATGAGCTTAAAATAAATATCAGTCAAGCACCAGTGCTCACACTAACAAATTTGAAAAATCCTTTTGAAGTGGAGACATATGCAAGTGGGTATGCCATGAGAGCAATGTTGATGTAGGGTGGAAGTTGTTAGAATTTTAGAAGTTACATTTATATTCTATAAAATTCATTAACAATTGCATGTAATAGGATCACTGAAAGATAAACAATCACATAACACAAGATATATCCCGGGAAACCCTTGTGGGTGAGAAAAACCAACAACCAATTCTTCAGTATAGATTCCTTCAACTAGTACAATGTCACATTACAGATCTCCACAAATAGACCAAGACCAAGATACCAAAGACCAAGAAACTAAGACCTCTTGCACTAGACCTTCATTTCTATGCTCCAAATACACAAGATAAGGTGAGTTGTGTGTGTGTACAAATGAGAGGAACTCTACCTCTATTTATACACATAATTGACTCCCGAAAAGACACAAGCCTAAGAGGGTTTGTTTTGAATTTTACAATAAGGATAACAATAACATAATAATTTATTTTTAGCTGATTTATACAATAAGATTACAATAACCTTCTCAAGGTTTGACCAATACAAATACAATATAATATCTTCAATCAAAATATCAACACTCCCTCTTAACTAGGAAGGTATTCTTTGTTTCCACATGAGCTCGGATATCCATAGTACAACATGAATTCACAACCAATCCATCCAAGGCCCATGGGTGGCTTTCAAATAGCTTCAGTCTGTCACCATGAAATCCAATACCTTGCAATGCATCGGTACCTCATCATGTTCACCCATGTGACTTCACAACCAATGCATCTAAGGCCTGTGGGTAGCTTTCAAATAGCTACAACATGTCCCCAAGACATCCATTATCCCGCAATGCATATGTACCTCGTCACTCCCTTTGAAGAGGGACCACACCAAGCTTGTCCCTTAAGTGCTTGAACTTTGTCCTCAACAGTGGCTTGGTCAACATGTCCGCAACATGCTCCTCGGTAGTCACGTACTGGAGCGTCACTACTCCCCTCTGCACCATATCCCTGATATGGTGATATTTGATCTCGATATGCTTCGACCTGTCATGGAACACTAGATTCTTCAACAACTTCATGCAATTCTGGTTGTCAAACCAAACACAGGTCGCCTCCAGCTTGAGACCAAATAACCAAGACAACATCTTCCTAAGACACATTGCTTCTCTACATTCTGCACATGCTACCAAATATTTAGACTTAGTTGTATTGAGTGCTTCACATGACTGCTTCCTGCTGATCCATGAAACCATACTGGATCCTAGAATGAAGCAATATATTGAAGTACTCTTCTGCTCAAGAATATTGTCGACCCAATCTGAATCCGGATATCCATATAACCCGAACTCATGTTCTGTCACATACCTGAGACCATAATCCAATGTACCCTTAAGGTACCTCATCAGAAATTTTGCTGCGACCAAATGAACCTTCCTGGGATACTCCATATACTGACTCATGGTTTTCACAACAAAACATATATCTAGTCTTGTGCTCGTTAACTACATCAACGAACCCACCATCTACATGTATAAAGTAACATCCACAGTCTCTGAAGTCGTATCCTGCAACAACTTCATATTTGATACCATAGGTGTAACCATTTCCTTGCAATCGAACATTCCAAACATCTTCAGGGTTTCCACTACATACTTCCATTGATTTAGAAAGATCTCATCTTGTCTCTGCCATACCTTGAGACCCAAAAGTAATGCATCATCCTGAGATATTTCATCTCAAACTCAACAACCAATTTTCTCTTACACTCTGAGATGAGATTTTCCACACCTGTTAGAAACAAGTCATCCACATACAACAATAGTATTACCGAACCATCATCCACAACCTTAAAGTAAAGGTTAGGATCTGCACTTCTCTTTGTAAATCCTAAGCTCGTCAGAAAAATGTTAATCCTACCATACCATGATCTGGGTACCTTCTTTAATCCATATAAAGACTTCTTCAATATGTACACATGCGTCTCCCTATCATGTACCTCAAACCCTTGTGGCTACTCCACATATACTTCCTCTTTTATTTCACCATTCAAGAAGGTTGTATTCACATCCATATGGTGCACCTTACATTTAATTAGTGTGGCCAATGAAATTATAGTCCTGATCAAGATATATGTCGCCATGAGAGAAAATGTCTCCTCATAGTCAATGCCCTCCTTCTAAGAGAATCCTCAAGTCACAAATATATCTTTATACTTTTCAATACTATCATCAGCTGCATGTTTTGTCTTGTAGATCCATTTTGAACTTACTACTGATTTCTCCTTCGGTATGGGGACCACATCCCAGACATCATTATTTACTATGGACTGATATTCCATCCATGATATCACACAAACATGCCACATAGCTGGAATACAGTTTCGAATTCTTACTTTCCATGAGATAATTTTCTGGGGCACCATATATTTCTGCATCTTTAATGAGCTCATGTTCCCAAGATAGTATTCTCTTGCGATAAGGAATCTCTACTGGCCTCTGAGTTTCTTCCATGTCATTATCCTCATGAATGACTTCCTCTGGTTCAACTGCTTCTACCTATGGAACTCTAGTAACTTCATTCTCCTCCTCATGAACCTATTTTGCACAATCCTATTTTGATTTGCTGAAAGATACACTCTCATCAAAGGTGACATCTCTGCTAATCTCAACTTTCCAGTGACTGGGAATATATATCCTGTATGCCTTTGATGTGTCACTCTAACCAAAAAATATGCCATTATTTCCGAATGGATCCAATTTTGTCCTCTTTTCCTTGGGGACATGCACAAATACGGGGCAACCAAATATCCTTAGATGGTCTACTTCTGGCTTCTTTCCTGAAAACATCTCCTCTGGTGTCTTGGTTTCAAGTAATTTGTGGGGAATTCTATTTTGCACGTAAACTGCAGTATTTTCTCCTTCTGCCCACATATGCATAGGTAGATCTTGATCATGGATCATAGCCTTCACTGCTTCCATGATCATCTGATTCTTACTTTTTGCTACTCCATTCTGTTGAGGATTGTAGGGAGTAGAAAGCTCCCTCTTAATCCCATATTCCTTGCAATATTCTTTGAATTCCTTTGAAGTGAAGTCTCCTCCATTATCTGATCACAAGGTCTTTATCTTTCGCTCTGTCAGGTTTTCTACCAATGCCTTAAATTCTTTTAATTTTCCAAACACTTCATTATTTGCCTTCAACAAATAGGTCCAAGTTTTACGTGAGTAATCATCAATAAAAGACACATAATATACATACCCTCTTACTGAAGTTGCTGACATTGGTACACACACATTCGAGTGCATGATTTCCAATACTCTTTTGGCTCTGCTATTGCTGTTGGGAAATGAGTGCTTCATGTTATTTCCTTGTGCACAACCTTTGCACATGCCGTCTGGTTTTTCCTAGATCTCTAGTAGTCCCGTCACCATCTTTCTCACACTCGGTAGGGCCTTGTAATGTAGGTGAGGAAATATCCTATGCCATAATTCACTGGGATTCACAGTGTCATGAATTAATGTTGAATCTAATCGCCCTTTCAATTTGTAGAGTCCTTCCTCTTGAACTGCAATCACCACAACATCATCAAAGTTCTTCCCTCTAGGCCACATTAGAAATTTTCCATCAACAAATGAAACTCTATAACCCTTCTCATCCAATGCTAAAATCGAGAGAAGGTTCTTCTTCAATCCAGGAACATAGAGAACTTCCTTCATCTTCATTGGATTTCCTGAGTCTAACTTGTAGGAGGCTTTTCCTACTATGATTGGATACTGATAGTCATCTCCCAATTTCACCTTGTGCAGTGAATCCTTATGAGAAAGGTTAGACAAGGAGTCTTTATAACCCGTCATGTGCTTGGAAGGACCACTGTCCACCAACCAAATGTCACTTCCATGAGTGATAGTTCATGTAAGGGTTGAGATAGAAACATACTCCTCATCACTTGATTCATCTTCCTTTGCAACCTTATTGGGTGGCTCATCATATTTATATATATGAACATGATTCCTTTTACCTCCTTTATTTTCCCTTGGTATCTGAATGAGGGAACAATTCCTAGCAACGTGTCCCATTTTCTGACAATAGAAACATCTGATATTTGGGTTATTTCTTCAGCCCTTCAGAAACTTCTTGGGTGAGGTGGGTTCTTTATTGCTCTTTCCTTTCCTGGTGTCGGTGGCTAGGGATTGATCATCATCTGTCATCTTCTCTTCTCTTGTTTTCATCCTTGCTTCTTCTTGGTTTCATTATTCCCATAGCCTATTGAACTTGGGTAGTTTCCTTCTTAAGAATATCCATTGAATAAATGCATCCCATGACCTTGGGAGGCCATTCAAGGTGGTCATAACCATTTCTTATCCATTCACTATATCATGAATGGATTCTATCTGCTGCTTGATCTGGTTCATTCTTGAGAAGGCAAAGTGGATGGTTTATGAATTATGCATCCTCACGTTCTTTAACTGAGTTCTCAAGGTAATTCTTCAGTTGATGTTGTTTCCTTCAAACAATCGGGTTAAGGCATCCATAATTTATTTTGGAGTGGATAATTAAGATATGTGATGAATAAGATGGTCCTTAATGGAGTCTGCAATAATCCTTTTCACTTTGACCATATCCTTATTGTGATTTTCTTTATCCTCATCTCCCTCTAGTTCTAAAACCTATTATTTAGTGAACTTCTCTAGATAATGTTCTTCTAGGAGGAGGGATAATTTGTACCTCCAGGCTCTGAAGTTGTCATCTCCCTCCAAATTCTCATCAATATTGGTTCCGGTAGTCATCCTCCCCTTAAATCATAAATTCACAATTCTGAATATATGATCTAGGGAAAATATGCACTCCACTAGGGCACATTTGATGGTGGTCGTGTTTTGTTCAACACCCACTCCTATCAAGAAAAATGGCTCCTTTTGTCTTCTATATATGTAAGCTATCTTCTATTCAGGCTTTCTCTGATACCATGTTAGAATTTTAGAAGTTACAATTATCTTCTTTAACATTCATTAGAAATTTCATGTAATAGGATCACTGAAAGATAAACAATCACAGAACACAAGATATATCCTGGGAAACCCTCGTGGGGGAGAAAACCTAGCAACCAAATCTTCAGTATAGATTTCTTCAACCAGTACAATGTCACGTTATAGCTCTCCACAAATAGAACAATACCAAGATACCAAAGACCAAGAAACCAAGACTTCCTGCACTAGACCTTCCTTTCTATGCTCCAAATATACAAGAGAAGGTGAGTTGTGTGTGTCTACAAATGAGAGGAACTTGACCTCTATTTATACACATAATTGACTCCTGAAAAGACACAAACTTAAGAGGGGATGTTTTGACTTTTACAATAAGAATAAAAATAAAATAATCATTTATTTTGAGCCGATTTATACAATAAGATTACAGTAACCTTCTCGAGGTTTGAACAATACAAATACAAAAGAATATCTTCCATAGTTACATCAAAATATCAACAGAAGTCCCGTCTACTATCATTCTAAAGTATTTCATGGGGTGGTTCTCAACTACCCTACCTATGACAAGGAGCTCTAAGCCTTGGTACAAGTTGTCAAAAAGTGGAAGCACTATCTGATGGGAAAGGAGACCATCATCCACACAGATCACCAACCATTGCAGTATTTGTAGGCCCATATTAAGCTACAACTAGCCATACATTACAAGTGGTTTGGGTTTTTACAACAATTCATTTGTTCATAAAATATAAGAAGGGTAGCACAGATAAGTTGGTAGACATGATTTCATGACCACCCACATCTACGATTACAACGTTGGGAACTCTAATGCACATGTAACCTTTTACCCATGATGCATACTAAGAGGCATACACAAAATATGAGGAATTCAAGGAGGTATTTCAATAACTACAAGGCCAAATTCATATAGAAGAAGGTGATGGAAAGTTGACTGTCATTTCATAATGGTTTACTCTACAAACTCGACAAGCTCTATGTTCCTAAAGGTGAAAAATTGCAACTTATCATAGAGGCTCACACCTCCAAGGTTGCAGGACATTTTGGTGTTAGGAAGACAATTTCAAACTTACAAAGATATGTGTATTGGCCTAGAATGCAAGAATATGTAGCACAGTATATTAGAGGATGTATACTTTATTGTACCATCAAGCCCAACAACAGGAAGTAAGGTCTATACCATCCCTTACCTGTACCGAGTCGACCTTGGTAGAGAATTTCCATGGATTTTGCGGGAGGTTTACCAAAAAGTAGGAAGGGACATGACTATCTATTTGTGCTAGTTGATAGGTTCAACAAAATGTGCATTCTCATGCCTTATAAAAAGACCATCAGTGGAAAATAAGTAGCAAATAAGTTCTTTGAACAGGTCTGGGTGCACTTTGGGATACCAAGGAGCATCATATCAGATACATATACCATATTTCTCAGTGCATTTTGGACTACATTGTGGGAGAAGATGGACACTAAGTTGAAGAGGTGTACATCATTCCATCCACAAATAGATGGGTTGATAGAAGTAGTCAACATGACTTTGGTGTATCTTTTGAGGGGTTATAATTAGAAGCATCCAAAGAATTGGGATGAATATTTGATCTGTATACAACACTCTTATAACAAAGCAGTCCACACTTGTAATGGTAAGTCACCTTTTGAAACTTTCTTTGGGTATTTTCCACCTTCACCCTTAGATGTTGTATATGGATAGAAAGGAGGAGTGAGGGAGGACCTCACAGGAAATGCATTAAATTCAGAAAATTTTGTTGAGAAGATCAGGCAGATACATTTGCAAGTACAAGAGACACTGAATAAGTCATAGCAAAAGTACAAGACTAGACTTTACCATCACATAACAAAGAAAACATTTAGAGTGGGAGATAGAGTATGGTTACATATGAATACGGAAAGGCTACAAGGTCCTGGTAAGAATATCAAGGCTCTGTGGTATGGTCCCTTTGAGGTATTGGAAAAGGTGGGAGATAATGACTACATACTCAATATACCCCCATACATGCACATTTACTTAGTAGTGAATGTGGAGAATATCAAAATCTATGAGCCCTCCATGTTGGATTAGGAGGAGGAGCAGGTCCTACCTTCCATAGAGTATTTAGCACCAGATGATCATGTAGAGTTGGAAAAAGACACATTTTTGTAGAAGCAGTCCAAAATTACAAGATGGGGGAAACATGATGTTACTGGACAAATAGGTAAGTGCTGACACAAACCAATATCCCTAAATTCAACAAGAAATTAGAACGAAACATAGCAGAATACAAGCTTCTCCTCATATTTCATTGTAATGTAAATTAGTTCAATGAAGGATAAATGACATACCGTTTAAACATAGTTTGATCCTCGCTAGTGTCGTCCTTGCTCCATCTTTATATTCATGGGATATTGGACCTTTTAAGAAGCACAAACCAATAAAGATAAAGAGAAACGATATGTATATTCCAACAAAAGCTATGCATAAGATCAAGGAGTTATGCAATAAAAATGGAGACACCTTAATAGAGAAGAAATGTATCACTGCATTATATTGATGAAAGTGGAGAATACAACCTATTCCTTGATGTTGCAAGGTCCCTTCCAATGGCCCTTTGCCTCAACACACACACCTTTTCTCCAATGATTTTGATGAAGAGTATTCACAACCTGACTTGGAAAGCTAAAGCAAAGCTATCATAAGTACAATATTCAACATAATTCTTCATGCATAAGCCAACCTAGCCTTTCCCATGAGAGATACCTATTTATATAGAGTGAAGAGGTATGTATGAAGAGATTAGTATGATCCCACTAAATCATAGAAGCGAGTGAGATCCAAATCGATCGGAGTCCACCTCATCCTTCCGAAGATTCCATTCTAGAACCTTCAAGAATTTCACCTTTTTCCTTTGTTTGAGCATTACCGTACCCTAAACACAAGTAGCCTGCAATGACATCACATTTCATTGTGGTGCAACATGCGATGATCAGGGATCATCACACCCTTAACATAAGGCAAGGTGCGACGATCTTCTTTGGTAGGGTTTTCAATAAAGAAAAGAGGATTCTACTTCCCAGGGAGAAAGTCTTATTTCTTCAGTAGCTTCAGGGAACATAGAAGTAAGAAATACACATATCATCGATGATCATGGGGGTGACCAAAATAATGTGTAACACATGACCTTTGACAGATTGGGTTGAAAGGATAACTTCCAGGCAAAGCAAAGTGGTACTCTAGGGGGAAGGTAGAGGAAACATTTCCTTACCTCATTTAGTAAATATTTCTGGGACCAAAAGTCTCTCTAAATGGAGAGGTATGGACTAGATTGGATCATTATAATATTTGTCATCTATCTCACTACTTTTTTGGTGGAAAAATTGGAGGAATCATCTTGTAGGGCCATTTTGGCGGCTGGTCCAAATTTGGAAAATTAGGTCCAAAAAATAGTCATAAATATTTCAAATCCATTTTGAGGCATCAAACAAACTTTTCTTTGGTCCAAACCTTATTTTGAAGGAAGATTATAAATTATACACGTTGATAACTTTCCAACGACATAGGTCATGCCTCAATCACAATTTGTATGAGAAAGTTATGCCTCCCACAAGTTGACCTACCATATTGATCACCATGGTGCAAGTGGATGCCACGTCAACCTCCATTACTTATACATGTGGGGCTATCCATGTAGTGTATTTTCTAAGAACATTCTAGAAGGTCCAAAACCTTATCACAATTGAAGGTCTAGGAAGTCAAAAACCTATCCCTAGATGGATATCGAGCTATGATAAAAACCATGACACTAGGAGGAGAAGTGGTTCCATTATATTACATTGTATCTTGTTCCATAGATGAGAAAAACATATGAGAGTGGTATTCTATGAGCATGACATATGGGGAGATGTTTTTTAGTAGCCATATAGGCCACAGTTCAAAGGCTACTCCACAAATAGTGCCTCTTTCTATGTACTTGCATCATTTATTTACCAGAGAAAAGAGAGTAGAGTAGCCTCACCTTATAGATGGGTTTTCTCTCGTATTAGGTTTCCCAGGTCATATCTTGTGTTTATTCTTGGATGGTGTGAATGTGTTTTACTGTTCCCTATTTTCTACATTTTATCTATTTTATCAGTAACTAAATATTCTGGAGATCTAAAGGAAAATAAACTTGATAGTAAAGATTTCAATATTTTATTAGATCTGTTATGATGAATTGTTCCAATGGAATATCCACGACAGTTTGCAGTTCATTTGCAGGTAGAGATTCCACCTGGTACTTTAATCTCCCACCAAGCTCCAAAACTAGTTGGGAATATTTTGAATTTTTTTTTGTTATGAAATTTGGGAAACAAACAACTTCCTTATACAAAGAATTAGGGGCCATAGAAATGGAAAAAAGGGAGAAGGTGAAGGAGTTAAATCAATGTTTTATCACGATCCTAAAAAAATTCACCCCTTAAAATTCCCCCTTATAGTCCCTAGCCATTGAATACTACACTTCAACCCTGATCCCATCCATAGGCTTGTTTGTTAAATAGGTTGGTAAGGACACATTGGATCGTAATTTTGAGGAATATGAGACCGTTGAGAAATAATCATCCTCTTATGATAACCACCCATATTCTGGAGAAACCAATTCAACTGGAAAGAAACCTATGTTATTGGAAAAACCCCCTAAGAAGGAGCCAAAGGATAATGACAACATAGTCAATTTGGTTAAGAAACTATCCAATGAAGTTGTCAATCTCAAGAAGAATGTTGGAGAAGGACCTTCAAAAAATACATCTTTCCATCCATTCTCCAAGAGGAATGCCAACCATCCTAAACCACCCAAAACATCATAACTCATGTTGAATCTAGATACCTTCAGCATTAATATGCTTAACCTGAAAGAGATAAGACCACAAGAAAAATATACCCCAAGAATAACATGAACATTCAATAAAGAGAAGAAACAAAATATTGATAGCACCAAGAAATCTTTTTTCACTTGCCTCTTCAAGGGGGAAACCTTCAAAATGAGAAAATCTCTCTTACAATAATACTCAAGACAAGATTTCTCATACCTCCTACTTTTATTTAAACTAATTATATCTTATAAAGAACATTCTAGAGGAATATCTCTCTAGAAGCAAAAGATTCTATTAGGTCTTCTTACATTGA
>SNQJ01S0141647.1:20672-33150 GCA_010110895.2 Picea sitchensis | reverse complement strand
GTATGGCAGTTGGTTCCCAAGTTGCATCCTCTGGAGATGTGTGCTTCCACTTGATCGACATTTATTTGATAGTTTTTCCATGCAAGTGATTCTCGTGCACATTGAGGGAATATTTTGGTTGCATCCAAATGGATCCTTCTTCATCTAATTCATGCAGGATGATTTGAACCCTGGAATTTTGACCCACCACTTTCTTCAAACACGAAACATGGAATACTGGATGTATTTTGGAGGCAACTAGAAGTGCCAATTTGTAGGCAATTGAACGAATACGTTTGATAATTTGATAGGGGCTATAAAATTTGGGTTCCAAATGTGGTGGCCATGGGACTTGAGCGTGGTTTTCTTGTAAGGTTGAATTATGAGAAATACATGATCACCTTCTTGGAAAACCTGTTCGGAATAGTGTTGGTCAGCCTATTGCTTCATGCGTTTTTTTTCCATGTGGAGGTTATCCTTCAAATTCGCGAGGGTAGTTTCTCTACCTTGCAACAACTTATCAATATCCTGGACCTTTTATGTGCTTGGAAGATATTGAAGTTATTGTAGGTGGTTGTTGGCCATACACCCTTTCATATGGTGTCATTTTGGTGGTTGTATGATAGGAAGTGTTGTACCACCATTCTGAAAATGGTAACTATTACACCCACTGATGTTGTTTGTCTGAAGAAAAAAAACACAAGTAGGTTTCCAGACATTTATTGACAAATTATGTTTGGCCATCTGTCTGGGGGTGGTATTATGTGCTCATATTCATTTGCATGCCCCATAATTTAAACAATTCTTTCCAAAATGTGTCGACAATGGTTGGGTCATGATCAGACACAATGGATGTTGGCATGCCATGCAGTTTGAAAATATGATGAATGAAAACTTACGCTACCATAGCTGGTGTAAAAGGGTGTGGTAAGGAACAAAAATGCACATACTTTGAGAGGTGATCTACCACTACTATGATGACTGTTTTTTTTCCGCATACTTTGAAGGCCCACTATAAATTCCATGGAGATGTCAATCCAAATAGAAGCTAGAATGGGTAACGATTGTAGATATCCTTCGGTCTTGACAGTTTCACCTTTATTTCATTAGAAAAAATCACATTCAGTGAAAAAGCTAAGGATTTCCTTTTTCGGACCTTCCCAAAAAAAATAAAGGTGAGCACGAGCATATGTCATTTGGAATCCTAGGTGACCAGTGATAGAAAATGAATGCAACTCATTTAATATCCTGGGCTTGAGTGATGAAGTCAGAGACATAACCATGTACTCCTTATACCGAAGTATATTTTCTTTCCAACTGTACCCAGTGGGCAGGTTAGGGTCCTTTTGAAGTCACTGAATTACCTGTGATATAGCTAGGTGGGTTAGCCATTATTGTTGAACTTCCTAAATCCAAGTAGGAAATCTTAATGATAAGGCAAAGGGGGACCCTTCGTCCTCATATTTTATTGAAAATGCATCTTCCACTACATTTTATTTACCTGTTTTATATATGATCTCATAATCATAACCAAACATTTTGGTCAACCACTTGTTTTGTTCTGGGGAGGATAACCTATGGTCTAGGAAATAATTCAAACTATGGTGATTGGTTTTGATCTGAAAATGGTGTCCCAATAGATGCAGTCGCCAATTGTGCACAACATGGAGTATGGCCATTATTTCCTTCTCATATGGATATCTTCCCAAATTGCAACCACTCAAAGCCTAGATAGTGAAAGCAAGAGGTCTACCTTCTTGTGTTAGAACTATGCCAATACCAATTCCTGAAGCATCATATTCCACAACAGAAGTTTTGTTGAAATTAGGGGCTTCTAAGACGGAGGTAGTTCACATGGATTGCTTTAAATTTGTGAAGGCCTTATTTGTGGAAGGTGTCCAATGAAATGCATTTTTCTTAAGAAGGTCTGTCTAATGAAATGTCGGGAAATGTTTCCATAATGGTGGAAATATTTCATGTAATATCCTATAAGGCCTAGGAAACCATGAAGGCGTTTCAAGGTCATGGGTATCGATCAATCCTACATAGATTGAATCTTTTTGGGGTCCACTCTTACCCCCTAACTGCCCACAATGTGTCCCAAGTATTCGACCTCACTCACCCCAAAGTATCCCTTGGTATTTTTGACAAACAATTGATTGTCCAGTAACAATTGGAGTACTTTGTCCACATGGTGTAGATAGGCATCCCAAGTGTGGTTGTAAATGATGATGTTGTTGAAGAAGACCAGAAAAAAGTTTCAAAGGTAGGGCTTCAAGATTTTATTCATGAGACTTTGTAAGGTAGATGGGGCATTGCAAAGTCCAAAAGGAATTACCAATAATTCATAATGGCCCTCATGAGTGCAGAAAGAATTCTTCGGAATATTTTCTTCATTCATACGAATCTAGTGATAGCTTGAGTGAAGATCTAATTTTGTGAAGAAACAGACACCATGGAGTTAATCCAACATATCATCAATGACAAGAATGGAAAACTATCCTTAATGGTCAATTTGTTAAGGGTGCGAAAATATGGACACATGCACCAAGAACCTTATTTTTTTTAGACCATCACAACAAGGGATGAATATGGGTTGGTACTTGGGTGAATTACACCGACCTCCAACAATTCCTGCACTATTTTTTCTATTTCATTTTTTTGAGAAAATGGATACTGGTAGGGGTGGACATTGAGGGGATAACTTCCTGAAAGGAGAGGGATGTTGTGATCATGCTCACCCCGGGAGGGGGATAAGTCTGTGGGTGTCTCAAAGACCCTATGGTTCTCTTCCAACACCAGTTGCAGATCAAGATGTAATTCTTGAGATGAGTGATCATGTACCTAGATGGCATTAAGTTGAGTAATCACACCATGGTGGAATTTCTTTAGGAGTTTCTCCATTCGGTGAGAACTGATAATTTATGGGGAGCCAACTTGTAGGCCTTGGAGGGTATAGGTGTGAGAATCTTGAGTAAATATCATATATAACTCTTGATAATCCATGGTAATCAGTCCTAAGGTGAAAATCCATTAAACACCCAACACTATATCACAACCACTCATGGAAATGGAAAACATGTGAGTTTTTAGGTTATAATCACCCATTTGGAGTTTGACATTCTCACAACGCCCCCCACATTTCATTGTACCACCATTAGCTATGCGAATTTGAAAATTAGAAACTGGTCTAACAAAGAAATTGACATCCTCAATGACCCTGCGATGAATAAATTTATAGGTTCTACTGTTATCAATCAACACCACCACTTACCTTTGTTTGATGTAGCCCTTGATTTTTAATGTCCATGGAGAAGAAATACCCACAAGGGCATGGATAGATATGATAGGTTCCTTCAGTTCCACAAGAGGCACGACTAGATCTGAGATGGGGAAAAGTGGCTAGGTGTCCTCAGAGTCTAGGGCCTCATATGGTAGTATTTCCTTAGAGGAGGTGGAATATGACCCATCAATATGGAAGAACTTTTGTTCACGACATTTATGGTGTGGAAAATACTTTTCATCACCGTAATAACAAAGTCCTTGCATTCAACGTTCAACCATTTCAACAAGAGATACCTTTTAGACCTTCAAAGTTTGGGTCAAATTAGGGGTAGCCCCTAGACAAGGGCAGTTGGGAAATGCAGAACAAAGGGGTTGGGCATGAAAAATGGTCTCAACCTCCAATGCTAATTTGCATGCTTGCGGTTAGGTACAAGATGGTGCATGTAAACATGAGCACGAATGCTGTCCTTTAATTCATTGAAGAAACATTCAAGATATAACTCATTAGATAAGCCCTCCATTCTGATAGCAAATTGTTCAAATGCGGTGATGAAGTCTGCTATGGAGCCTGTTTGTTTCAACATGGTGAGTTTTCCCAAAAAATGAGATTCTCTATCAAAACGAGCACAAATTGCTTTGGTGAACATGGTCCAATTTGGTTGTCCTGGATAGAATTTCTTATGCCATTTCCACCATTTCCATCTTTCTTAATCTAAGTACAGACCCCCCACATGGATTTTGGTCTCATCATCCCGAATATCATGGAGGGAGAAGCAGTGTTCCATTTGGGATACCCACCCAGTCGGGTCTGATCCATCAAATTTATGCATCTCGACTTTGGGCACCTTATTCCATGAATTTGGAGAACCCTAAGGGGAGTGGGAAATATTATAATTCTCATAATGGGAAGAATGAGTGGCCTTAGAGTGGGACTCAGGGTTCTTACCCTTGATATGTGTGACAAAGTTGTCGAATTATTGGGTGAGGGAGTTTAGGATTTGGTTGAGGGAGTTCATGCATTGGTCCATGTCGTCGTATATTTTGGTTACCTTCATTTTCAACTCGTCCATGTTCTAAGCATGGGTGGTAGGTGCCATTGGGTAGGCTTGGGTAGAATGATACCTCAACGATCAACACAAGTTGAGGACTCTGTTGGGATAGGTGGAAAATAAGGGTGTCAGGAAGAGGGGTCGGGTCCATTGAAAGAATAGGCTTAAAAATGATAGGTACCATCACAATTAGGACAAAGAGAGGAATCCAATGGTAGAGGTCCCAAATAAGGGTTCCATGAAGGGGGGTTGAGTCCACAGAAAAACAAGATTAAAAATGATAGGTACCACTGTAATCAGGACAAAGAGAGGAATCCAATGGTTTAGGTCCCAAATAAGGGTGACGATGGGACCACTATACTCTTTTTTTTACTCCTACATAATTATACTCTGATCTGAATACTTTTGCTGTGTCAAAATGCCCAAATTATTAACAATGAAAAATATGTAGTCAATTCCCAACCAAAATGTGGGAGGCAAGGTTGCATGACAATAGATCTTTTGGTTTCTTTTCTGTTCTGTTTTCGTCCCAAGGGTTAGGGTTTTTAGGGTTCCTACAAACAAGGGTTTTCCCTATGCTATATCTCTCTGATATACGTGCAAGGTTGAACAATAGTACTTGGCCCAATATATCATGACACTAACTAAGGAGGCTAGATCGTACCCTTAGTTGTACTACCCGATTACCCATGTACTAGAGAGTATCTTCTCGAGTGCTATTCTTGGTGGCACTATAGTAGTCAGGAAGTCAATCGATTGATCTACAACAGGTTTGAGGATACCTAAGACAATATTTATACATGTGTTGTCTAATGCACTACCTCTCAAAGGGGTACCAACATGGATTACAAGGGTGTCCAACAATGCGATCTTAAAAACATATTGTATTTCCTATGTGTATGCTTCCCCGTTTGCAGATTTATGCCATGAACAATAGATCACTATAGCTTAAATATGTCGGAACACGTATCTACCCTGAAAAAAATTTACCTACAATTTCTGCCCAGGAAAGAGCTCTGATACCACTTGTAATATGCTTAACCTAAAAAAGATAACAACATAAGCAAAATATACCCCAAGAATAACAAGAACATTCAATAGAGAGAAGAAAAAAATATTGATAGCACCAAGAAATCTCTTTTCACTTGCCTCTTCGAGGGGGAAACCTCCAAAATGAGCAGAGCTCTTTTACAATAATACTCAAGACAAGATTTCTCATACCTCCTACTCTTATTTATTCTAATTCTATCTTTTAAAGAACATTCTAGAGGAAGATCTTTCTAGAAACAAAATATTCTATTAGGTCTTCTTACATTGAATTGTTCACATTTATTTAATAGGCCTTATTAAATAATTTTGACCTTTATTACATGGAAAATATATCATGCTAACTAATTACCAACTAAGAGGGGTTAGGGTCAGAGCCTAACATCGAAAGTGATAAATTCTTCTCATATCACCAACATAATCATTCTGAGAGAACATGTCCCCAATGGGTTAACTCCATGAACTCTGTTATTAATCAATTTCTAGAGCAACAAATTTTAAATGATGAACAAACCACTGAAGAAAGAAGTGATGAAACTATCGAGGAGACTCCTTAGGAGTCTGCTATGTCCCTATGGAATTGGTGTATCAATTCAGATGACGAACAGATTGAGGAAGTTTTGATTGGGGATAAACCTTTTATAAAAGCTTCCCTCAGAGACTACAATCTATGCAATAAAGGCGTTGTCCCAAATAACTCTTCTCCCCCAACAACCAACATCCCTCTCATAAAAATCACCCCTCATATCATAAAGTCGAAACCAAGAACCCGAGCTCCAACCACTCCTAGTGAAAAGTCCAGCACAACTATTTTAGCCAGTAACAATAAACCAAGTACATTGAACCCAACAACAAATAACGCTAAACCCAACAATCCAATAGTCAACAAAAAAGATAAGATTACATAGAAAAACACAACAAAAACAAACCAAAAACACACACTTTAGAATATAATGTTACTAAAGACATGAAGAAAACTAAGGACAACATTTCCATATATGATATATGCACACTGCCACAACAACATGATCTCCTTATTAATTCTTTCAACGCCAACAAATCTCAGAAGAAAACCACAGTTTAAATTGACAACATTCCCAAAGATACAAAAACAAGAACAATTCATACTGTTGAAATCAAAGACACCATTAATGTATCAAGCATAGGTTCTTATTCGAGGTCCTAGATTCCTCCTTTTCTACTTATGTACGAAATATTTAATTTAAATGTACATAATTGTTTGGTAGATTCTGGTGCTTCTTCCAACATCATGCCCTATTTGATATGTCAAAGGATAAATTTTGTTCCACAATTGACTACCACGAGAACCATACAATTGGATAGGTATGATGTAAAAGTCAGAGGAGAACCAAAATATGTGCAGATTGTATTAGCCTCAGACCCAAGTGCTCATATGGTGATTGACATTGTTGTTGTTGACATTCCTGACTAATATGGTTTTTTCTTAAGCATAGATTGGTCTTCCAAACTCCAAGGTTATTTTTCTATGGATTGCTCCCACCTATGGCTGTCGTACAAAGGTAAACCCAATCAAATTCTTGTAAAAAATGAAGCTCATATGAAACATAAAGTAACGAAATTAGAAGGTAAAAATGAATCCATCATCTTTTCACACTCTATTTTGGGAAATTATTTCTTGGAGACTGAACATGGTTGTTATAAATCAAAACCATCTAAAACACACACATACACCCAGTCTAAGCTCCTTCCATATGATCAGAATGGTGATAATTCATGTATAGTATTAAAAGAATTAGGTTATTGTATTATTAATCCACCTGTATATACCGACGTTTGGACTATTTTTTTATGGTTCTAAATCTCAACATGGATTTACAGTAGGACGTATCCTCATCGATCCACACCAATGTAAAATGATAATATCTCATCGATTGGAATTTGAATGCAACAATAACATCGTGGAATATGAATCCTTAGTCCAGGGTTTGTAGAAATCCATTGACCTTAAGGTAAAATGCCTACGGGTGTTTGGTGATTCAGAAATAATCCTACGACAGGTAATAAACACCATTCACCCCCCATCTCCACATTTGAGAGGTTACCAACAATAGGTATGGGATTCACTTCATTCTTTCAGAGATTTTAATATTTATTCCATACCTCATTGCCAAGACGTTCTTGCAGAAATGTTATTAAATACAACTTCTAAATATACACCTTTTAATTATGGTTTATCTATTGAAATAATGTATAAGCCTTCCATATCGGATAACATCATGAACTGGAGGGTATTCAATAACGATACTCAAATCATCAACTTCCTTACCAACTTGGATGTCTTCTAAGAGTTTGTAATAGATGATGAAGCTCATGAACAAGAGCTTCAAAGCTATCGGGATGAAGCCAGTAAAATTAAGACAAATTTGATCCCAAAGAGCATGTTGTCACTTGAAAAATTGTTTGACTTGCAGACCAAGTTCAGGAGGCCCACAAATACAACGCCCAATAGTTCAACCATGATGCATTTTCTGGTCACTTTAGGGACCTCTGAACAACCCAAGTACATCAACCTGGGCACCTTCTTCTCATAGGTGGAAAATCATACATTTACACAGTTATTCAATAAATATCATGATGTGGTTGCATGGACTTATCATGATATGAAGACTTATGACACCCAGATAATTCAACATGTGATTCCCATTAAAGAGGGTGTCAAACCACTCCAACAAAAGTTGAGGAAGATACACCCAACTCTCAAACCGCTCATCCAAAAGGAATTGAAGAAGCTATTAGAAGCCCAAATCATTTTCAAGGTGCACCATTCAACTTGGTTGTAGAATATGGTACCTGTTATAAATAAGTAGAGAGAAATTAGGATATGGATAGATTTTTGAAACCTAAACTGAGATTCCGAAAAAAAAACTACCCAGTTACCCCCATGGAACAAATCCCGCAACTTGTCTATGGCTATGATATGTTCTCTTTATTGTACAGGTTTTCAGGATATAACCAGGTTCTCGTGGCAAAACTTGATCGATTAAAGATCACTTTCAGGATGAAGTGGGGGACATATCCATACTATAGGATTCCCTTTGGTTTAATTAATGTTGGCGCTACATTTCAAAGGGTAATGGACATCACCTTTAAGTGTCTAATCGATCAAAGCATGGTGATCTATATTGACAATGTCACTGTTTATTCAAAGAAGAGAGTTGATCACCCAAAACATCTGAAATAGATATTTGAATGATGTAGAAAGTATGGTATTTATTTAAATAATAAGAACACTATATTTTCTATTTCATAATGTATTTTAATAGGACATGTCATTTCTAAGGATGAGATTTCAGTAGATCCGAAATGAACCAAATCTATAATGCAAATCACACCACCACACAACAAGAAGTCTATATAGTATTTTTATAGAAAAATCAATTTTGTAGAATATTTTTTCCATAATTTGTTGAAATTGTGAAACCCCTTCAATGAATGATAAAGACAGATGCACAATTCAAATGGGAATCCATTGAAAAGGAGGCTTTTGAGAACATCAGGCTGCTCTAGCAGCTGCATTGTTCCTACAAAGTCCAGATTTCACCAAGGACTTTTTGTTGTACACTTTTGCATCAGATAATTCACTCACATCATAATCACTCAAAAATATGGGAAAGGGAATGAATTTCCCATCACTTTCATGAGCACAAGGTTACAGGGTGTTGAACTGAATTACCTATCGGTGGATAAACAAGATTTTGTTGTCCACAAAGAAATTAAATAATTCAGACCATATATTTTGAAAAACCACACTAATGTGATAGTTACTCAGCCGTATGTCAGATCCCTCTTCGTACAGAGAGAGATGTTTGAGAATTGCGACAACTGGATGACATCCCTATAGAAATATAAATAAGAATTTAAGCTAGCAAACATCATCAAAGTTCAAGGCCTCTGTAAACTAGTAACCAAAATCACAGATGCTGAAAATCAAGAAGAATATGGCTGACAAGAGGAGACAACTATGTACACACAATAGGTTCCCTACATTCCAAATGTTGAGGATTCATACTATAATGATCTCAAGTATTATCTTCAACATGGTATGCCTCCAAAACACCTTCATGCTAAGCAAAAATGAGCGCTAAGACTGAAATATCTACAGTATCAGTTGGTTCATGGTGTCTTGTTCAAAAGAAAACATGATGGAGTGTTGCTTTGATGCCTCCAAAAACGAGATGCTGATAAATTCCTCAGGGACATGCATGATGGGCCAACAAGAGGTCACTTTTTAGGCAAGACAACAACTCATAAGATACTAAGAGCCATATATTACTGGCCAATTCTATTTAAATATTCTCATACATATTCACAGAGTTGTGAAGCCTCCCAAAAATATACTGGAAGAGAGTATAAGGTTGTTGTTCCACTCTAGCATGTCGATATTGAAGAACCCTATGAACAATGGGGATTGGATATCATCAGTGAGGTCAACCCACATTCATCCAAGCAAAATCAATATATCCTAACCACTACTGATTATTTCACGCACTGGACTAAAGAAATACCATTAACCAAAGCGAGTGATGAAATGGTAATAAATTTCCTTGAGCAACACATTATCACCAGGTTTGGGATGCATAACTCTCTTGTGTTTGACAATGCAACATAATTTTCATCATCGAATTTTTCTAATTTTTCTTTGGAAAATAGAATCAATTTGAAATACACAACCAACTATTATCCTTAATGCAATGGCTTGGATGAATCCACAAACAAGAACTTGATTTGAATCCTTAAGTGAATTGTAGTCGATCACCAAAGAAACTGGCATAACACCCTACCCAATGTCCTCTGGGATGATCGTGTCACCCCTAAGGATTTTATAGGGACTTCTCTATATTTTCTTGTCTATGGGAAATAATCTATTTTACCTTCAAACATTTATCTTCCTTCCCTACAACTTACCCAACAATCTTGCGGAAGAGAATGTCCTATCATCCAACGATGTATTGATACTTTGCTTAACCTAGAAGAAAATCACATCAAGGAAAAAACCAAGTTTGAAGCTCACCAATAGACCATTAAGCATTGGTTTGGAAAAAATTATGTCGGTGAGAAATATTTCTAAGTTGGCGATTTGGTCCTCAAATGGGGAAAACCGCATGAGGATAAAGGAAAACATTCAAAATTCCAAGAACTATGGTTTGGACCTTACACGATCAAATAAAAAATTGACCAAGAAACTTACCAGTTACAAAATCTTGAAGGGGACGCTGACCTCCTCCCTTTTAATGGAAAAATCTTGAAACATTGCATTAGCTATCATTTGTGGAAGCCCCCTCCTTGTATATATATATATATATATATTTTTTTTTTTAATTTTCCACCCAATTTTATTTTGATTTTTTGTTTACTTTACATAGATTCATTGTTTTGTGATTTGTTTGATTTTCAGCCTTTTATTTTTCCCTCTCGAGAAATTTCACTTTGAAATGATAAAATTCTTGATCATCATGGTCCCAGATATGCCTCTAAAAGTGTAACACATTTGGTGACAATATCCTAAGAACTATGTGACCTAGCTTCCAAACTTTACCCCATTCCTTACTGTGTATCTTTTTKGTGCATCACTTCAAGTCAGATCTAGTAGCAGAACATAGTGCATCAATACAYGGGCATTGYATATTTAAAATGTGACAAAGTGAGGAACCAAGGACTCAACCTAAGAACATATTTTATTATTGTTTGGACTAATAAGAAATGGTTTAGTAAGGGACATTTTTAGTACTCCAAAAAACATTACTCAGGGAGTTCTCTCATCTATAATCAAGTTGGAAAATCTCACCATCACAGGTATCATACCTAGTGCCTCTAAAGGAAGACCGGAATCCCCTCATCCACCTTTCTCTAAGCATAAGATAATTACATTTTAAAAGGTAAAGGCTTGAGCAAAGTCATTCCAGATCACGTGGGACATGCACGTATATATGTCGGGGCTATGGATGCTCGCTATCACTGGAGCAAGGCTTGTGACATTGGGGTGACTTTGTTGGGGATATGGATTCTCACTGGCAGTGGAACAATACCAAATAAATGCACAACAACTTGTATTTTTAGCATTCCTGATGTCTCGTTTCTTGTAGTACTCCTAATCCCATCCCAAAGTTGCTTTCATGTGAAGGAGTATGTGTTGATAGCTTTGAAGCATGGTCCTAACTCCCTCTTGGTAACATACAAACTTTTCCTTTTCAAAATATTTATTGTAAATATATGGGACTTGTTGTTTCTCTCTTGGGTCATGCATTCCAATACTCCCCTTCCAAAAAAGGTGTAGTTCTAGATGCCATCTTACATAGATTCATAGCTTCGCCCAGTGTGTCACCATTTTTTGTGCTAGGCCTCAACAACCCTCCATTTTCTTAAAAATTGCTTGCAATTCCCCCTCGAAGAAAGATGATCCCCCCTTTTTGTTTTCCTTTGAAAGTATCTTGGCTTGAGTTTCAACAAGACACCTCCCACTCTAAGCAAGTTATCTCTTCTGGATTTAATCAAGATTATGATTATGGCTCATCACTTAGAAATATTTTTAGTTACCTGAGATGCCTTAAGATTTGAGATTTGTATTTTTGGTAAAGTTTGCACAAACTCCTCTGATGCACATCAGAGGAGTTACCAAAAATTCCTCTGATGTACATCAGGGAAGTTTCTTCTAGAATCTCCAATAATTATTGATGAACTTCATGCATTTCCCTCCGAAGGTTCTTTTCCATTGCACAAATTCATATTAACTCCTCTGTTTTGAAAGAAGGAGTTCATATAAACTCCTTCGGTCAAACCGAAGGAGTTGTTTCCTTCTCCTCCGATGAGAATTGACAACCTTCGTACCAAGTCCTTCGATATGCACCGAGGACTTTCCCACAAATTCCTCTGATGCATATTAGAGGAAATGTCACCAACTTCGTTGATCCCTCCTGACATTGTATCACACATTTAATGCACCCAACGCTTATAAAATAAATAACTCACCCTTTCATTATTCATGTTTATTCATCAAAATACCAAGGAAAGAGGTAAAAGCATAGGAGAGAGTACTTCAAAGGCATGATTGTTGGATTATTGAGAGGGGGGGGGGGGGG